>MU132259.1:4537-122837 GCA_015039395.1 Ceratobasidium sp. AG-I
GTTGAACTTGGTTCTGGGCGAAAGACCGGTTGTTCCGGTCGGACGGCATAGGTGCCGCCATGAGGAGGCGTTGCAGCCGCGTGGCCTCGCCCGTCTCCCTCTGTCGCCCCGGCGAGAATAGGGACAAAATTTCCCCGTCCGACAAATCGATCCATGCCCGCACCTCGGGCGACCCGTCGTCTCGCAACCAGTGCGTATTGCGCACGAGCATCCACTCGCCCGGTGTGGCGGGGCGAGTTGGCGGAGGCCTGAGCAACGCCGAGTGGGCCGGTGCCCGGCGGGGCTGGGTAAAGCGTGGCGGGGCCGATGGACTCGGCCGGACACCGGTCGGAGACGACGGCGCCGCCTTTCGTTTATCGCCCGTTACCGGGCCTTCGGCTCCAGGGGGAGCCGCCGTTCGCGGCCCCATCGAGGCCTTCGTCTTCGCCTTTCCTTTTCCCCTTTTGCCCCGCTTGGCATCCCGTTCCTCGCGCCACAGCTCATCCTCCAGATCGAGCTGGTCTTCGTGGTCCTCGTCGTAGTCGTCCCATTGCTGGTCGTACAGCCGACGGGCCAGGGTCTCATCTCCAGGCGGCGCTGGTCGAGGGGCAAGTGGTCGTGACGACCCGGCATCGGCGTTGACAGTCGTGGGCCGTGGTACCACGGCGGCGCCGAGGCAAGATGCGAAGCTAGGACGAGGCCCTAGTGGGGGCGTTTGGCTGTAGCCCGGTGCGGGCTGACGCACCCCTTCGGGCGCTGGGCGAGTCGCAGGCGGCGCGGTGCTCGCCAGTGCTGCGGATGCAGCCTCTCTAATCGGTGTGACAGTTGTGGTTGAGGGACCCCGCGCGGCTGCGCGTAGTTGCTCGACTTCTGCTTCGAGCTCCCGTGTGCGGCTTCGGGCCGCGTCTTGCTCGTCCTTCCATCGCTGGGCGTCTCTGTTTGCCCTTTCCCATCGCGTTGCATCGCGCTCCCGGGCGTTCCGGGATTCGTCCAGCCGAGCTTGTAGGCGGGTGATTTCCTCCCTGAACTGCCCACCGTATCCGTGCGCAATGCGTTGAAACGCCCCCTCCAGCGATTCGTTCTCGCTGTCGTCCGCCCATAGGGCGTGCTCGATATAGTCGTCGCATCGGACGCAGGGGTGTCGATGGTGCGGAATCCGTAGACGCGTCTCGACGCGCCACTCCTCGTCCCGGTGCCGGGACCTATTTGATCCCTGGGACCTCGATCGCGACCTGGACCGTGACCGGTCTTGGGATTGGGGTCGCGTCGACCCCTTCTCGAGGGACGCGTCGACCTCCATCTCAGCGGCCGAGACAGAATCCCTAAGGGGAGCGTTAATGAGCCCGGGAGACCCGGGGGGAGCGGATACGGCGCGTGGCGCCGTTGTTCGGTTTGGTGAGGGCGCACCCTCAATGGCCGGCGTCGGCTCGCGCGATCTACCCCGTTGGGGTGTGTTGGGCGAAGGGGATGTCATGGAGGCGAGATTTGCGTTGCGGACCCGCACGTGACGGCCCTTTTAGCCTCGCGGCTTATTTCGGCAGCTGGTCTGGGCACGTGACCCCTCGTAGCTCGAGGTAGCGGTCGAGCGCCTCCAGCTCCTCGCACTTTCGTCTGG
Source organism: Ceratobasidium sp. AG-I (assembly GCA_015039395.1). NCBI lineage: Eukaryota > Fungi > Basidiomycota > Agaricomycetes > Cantharellales > Ceratobasidiaceae > Ceratobasidium > Ceratobasidium sp. AG-I. The sequence continues at coordinate 6,132 of MU132259.1, forward strand.
ATTCCCAAGTCAGGTCCCCTAGGGACCATCGCACCTGGAACCGGAGCCCCTTCGGGGCCCATTCGTGGTTGACGATTTCCTCCACCACCCATTCTTGTTCGGGGTCGGCCCCGAAGTCGTAGTAGTGGCCCGCGTCCCGATTTGGGAATACGTTTTCATCATTAGGATGATAAGGCCGGAGCAGCCGGCTGTGGAACACGTTGTGCACGCGCCGTCGGCGCAGTACGTCTGGTAACTCCAGAGTGTAGGACGACGTGGCCGCATTGCGGCCTATGATGGGATATGGCCCAATGTATTTGGGCGCCAGTTTTTCCGCCCTCCCCTTGGGGAGTTTTAGGTTCTCCGTCGATAGGTACACCTTGGATCCTACTTCGAGTAGCGGGTCGTCCTGCCTACGGCGGGTGTTTGCCTGGTCGCGTTGCGCGACTCTACTGGCTATGATGGCGTCGAACGCCTGGTCTAGGTTATTGCGGGCTTGGCCCACCCATTTCTGCACGCCCTCGAATGGGCTTGGCGGTGGACTTCCGCCTATCATCCTAGGCATCCACCCGTAGTTTAGCTCGAACGGAGCGAACCCCGTGGTCGAGCTGATGCTCGAGTTCATCGCTAGCTCTACCATGGGTAGTGCTTGTGCCCAATTCGTTTGGTCGCTGGTCACCAGCGCTCTTAGAATTTGTCCGACTGTTCGGTTTGCTCTTTCGGTAGCCCCGTCCGTTTGGGGGTGAAATGCCGTTGACATGAGCAGTTTAACGCCGAGGACTCGGTGTAGTTCCCTCCACATGAGGGACGTGAACCGCGTATCGCGGTCCGATACGATCGTGTCGGGTAGTCCGTGAAGGCGGACGACTTCCCTTGCCAATAGGGTGGCCACGTCGGAGGCCGACGCCTGGCGCGTCAGCGGTACTAGGTGTACCACGGACGTGAGCCGGCATATGACGACCAGCAGGAAGTCGTATCCGTTTGATTCGGGGAACGGCCCCACGAAATCCATGCCAATGGATCCCCACAGCCGGTCTGGCACCGGCAGCGTGTGTAGCAGCCCTTGTGGCTTTAAGGTCGACGCCTTTGTCATTTGACACGTCCCGCATGATTTGCAGAACTCCTGCACTTCTCGGCCGAGTTTCGGCCACCAGTACCACCGGCGGAGGTAGTCCATTGTGCGGACATCACCCATATGCCCCAGCGTCGTGTGCGCGGCGTCGATTAATCGTTCCGCCAGCCTACGCTGGCCGATAGTTGCGTCTGGAACGCATAATTGGTTGCCCTTGGCCATGTATACCAAACCGTCTCGTACGGCAAATTCCGGGTGTTCGCCCGGCTTTTCCACAATTCTTCCGAGTACCTTGTCGTCCACGTATGCGGCGCGCATGCGGTCCAGGATATCTTTTTCCAGCGTGGCTGGACCCAAATCCCGGTTATCCATCACTGTGGATTTCTCGTTCCCGTCTGCCGGGGTCGCTAGTAGCTCGATCGGCACGCCAAGTTCTCGTGCGTTGAGCCTTTTCCCCCCCCTTGGGCGGGCTGATCGTTCGTGATGCGCCCCTGAGGCGCCTTCTACAACCGGTGAAGCCGGTTTCTGTGCTTGGATGCGGCCTGACTGCCTGGGTTGGTCGCCCGTCGATGCCCCAAACGCCGGTATCCCCGGTGCATCCTCCCCCTCTGGGTCCAGCCTCGCGTCCGCATTAACGAATTCGTGTGGGTCGCGCACATCGTCTGGCGTGTCGCTCTTGTATCGGCGAGACAGCGCGTCCGCGATGACGTTAGAGTCCCCCGGGATATACACGATTCGGAACGTGAACCTGGCCAGGTATTCCGCCCACCGGACTAGCCGGCGTGGTAGTGTTGGCTGGGTCTGTAGCCATTGCAGGCTCTGGTGGTCGGTCAAAATTGTGAAGAACCGACCCAGGAGCTTGTCCTCCCACTTCATTGTCCCCTCGAGGACGCCGAGCATTTCATGCTCATTAGTCCGGTAGTTCATCTGCGGGTTGGTGAACTTGCGCGAGTGGAACCCCGCGGGACGAATTGACTTCCAATCCGGGCCTTGCCCGTACATGCATCCCACCCCTGAAACCGACGCGTCGGTGATTAGCCAGATTGGCTCATCGCTATTGGGGTCAATAGGGCGTAGTATTGGCGCGCTGCATGCCAGCCCCTTGATCGCGTCCATGCACCGTGAGTGCAGCGGCGTCCAGATAAAATCGCGGTTTTTCCGCGTGAGCGCTGAGAGCAGCGCCGTGTACGCCGATACGTCGGGCATGTATGCCGCGAGGTATTGTACCAGCCCCAAAAACCACTGGATATCCAGCACATTGCGAGGCGTAGGCCATTGGCGGATGACCGCCATTTTATCTTTATCGGCATGTATGCCGCGGTCATCCACCATGTGGCCCAAACAGTCGAGGCGTTCCGAGTAAAACTTGACCTTTTTGTCTGACAAGAACAGTCGTGCCTCCGAGAGTATTCGGAGTACTTCGCCGAGCAGTCGCTCGTGCTCCTCAATCGTGTCTGAGTACACGAATATATCGTCCAAATAGACGAATACCCCCCGGTTGATTAGTGCCCGAAATAATCGGGTCATGAGGCGTTGGAACGTACTGGGAGCGTTACAGTCACCCAAGTGCATGACATTGCTATAGAACGTTCCGAACACCGTCTGGAAAGCGGTTTTATGTACATGGTCCAGGTTCACCCGGATCTGCTCGTACGCGCTCGTCATGTCGAGCTTCGAGCGGAATTTTGCCTGCGCTACCGCCTCCCTAATTTCATCCTGCTCCGGGAACGGAGTCAGGTCCTTGACCGTATTCTCATTCCTCTTGCGGAGGTCCATAACGGTACGCAACGTCTGTTTGTCCTTCTTGAAAAGGCACAACATTGGGGCGGCCTCCGCCGCCGCTCCATCGACCCACCACTGGGCCTCGGTGTACTTGGCGATCTTCGCCATGAGTTGGGGTCGGAGTGCCTCAGGGCACCGGGACTTATGATAGGTGGTTTTAAGTGTATCGTCCACAAAGTGGATGTCGTGATTAACCTCTCGAAGAGGTGGTAGCTCGGGAGGTGGCTCCCGTAGTAGTGGCGCGAACTTTTCTCTCCACTCCCTCCTTAGCCCCTCGATTCGGACTTTATCCGATGTAGCAGGTGCACTGCCTTGTAGTCACTCCTGCCCTGTCGTCCGAGACGACGCCGGCTCTCCTCTCACAGAGGAGAATGTGCTCATTTGAATCGCAGCGGCCGCTATATTCTTTGTGGGCGCGTCCGCCCGGTATTGCGACAGGTACGCCTTTCCCCCAATGGTGATGGATGCATTGCCGAAGTCGATCTTTGCTTGGTGATGCCATAGGAACGGCGTGCCAAGTATGGCGTCGTATTTATCGATGCCGGCGACGTCAAAGTACGTTTTCGTTGCTACTCCCCCCACTTCCAGTGGGGCGTTCACTCCGTAGTTCAAACTACCCCGGCTGCCCTTCAGCACTAACTGCAGTCCTACCGGCTGTTCCTGTCTGATCGGCGGCAGCTTGGCTGCTTGCACGAAGTCCGCCGATATCATATTGGTGCCCGACCCGGAATCAAACATGACGTGTGTGAGTACCTCGCCGATCCTGTAGTACCCGACAATGGGTTGCTGGTCCTCGGGGACCCGAACTGGCTGCCCTTCGTGCGGCTTGACTGGTTTCCTGCACACGCTGGGCGCGTGAATGTCTCTGGAGGCCGGGTCGGCCTTAGCCGCTGTCGCGGCGCATCCGGCGACTTCGGGCTCTAGTGGGACCACCGAGCAAGCTCGTGCGTGCACTGGGAATGCTTGGTCGAATTCGTCGAATACCGACCCGCCTGATGACTGCGGGTCCGTTCCCTCGTCGGCCGTTTGGGCATAATCGTCGTCCTCTGACGACATTCGAGCAGCCGGTATCCTGGCTCCGTAGTCCGACTCATCATCGGCGTTGGCATCCGTTTCGGTGTCCGCTATAGCGGCGCCCTTCGCAGCTACGACCGCCGGGGCTTGGCACTCCCGGGCTCGATGGCCTTCTCGTCCACAGTTAAAACACCCTCGCCCCCCCACGGGGCGTGCTCGATCATCCTTGCCCCCCCTAGGGGCCGCGACGGTTCTGCCGCTGCCGCGGTTACTGTTACTTTTGGTCCAACCCCAAACCGGGGCCGGGCCTTGCTGGTTCGGGAGTCCCCGACGTGGTCTTCCCTCCTAGGGATAGCTAGCGCCGCTTCCGCTTCCTCCGCCGCGCGGAATAGCTCGGTCGTGCTGTGTGATTCAACCGAGACACCGTAGTCGCCAACCTTGTTGGACACCTCTGCCTTGAGTCCAGTCATAAACCGGTGGTTAAACTCGTAGGTGGACGGGTTGTCCGGTAGCTGGCGGGCCAGCGCTCAGAGCTCGTGGTAGAACTCCTGAACGTCCATGTCGCCCTGGCGTAGGCGGTGGTATTTGCGTCCCGCCTCCGCGGCCGACTTTTGCGTGATGAATCGGCCTTGTAGGCCCTGGAACACCTCGAGTGTTGTCCATCAGGCCGGTCCCCGTTCCTGCAACTCCACTTCCCAATTGAACCACGTTTGGGCAGAGCCCTTGCACGCAAGTCCGATTAGGTCAACCCGCGTGCGGTCATGCATCGGCCCCAGGATTCCGGTGATCCGGAAATGGCGCAGCATCGCTGCTACCCAGGCCTCGAAGTCGATGGCCTTGGTGCCTCCGTTGTAATCAGGGGGCAACCCCAGCTTCATCGCTCCCGTGGCGGAATTCATCCTTGGGTCTGCGTCGTCGCCTTGGTGTTCGTCGAGCTCCCTAATTACCAGGAGAGATATGCTATCCGTCGGCTGCGCACCGATTGGATACCCCGCTGCGCGGGGTGCTCCTGGGTTGCCCACAGGGCTCGTCCTTGCCGGTACTGCCGGAGAGGGTATCCGGAGTATTACCGGTTCCTGCCCTTGTGGGGCCGTAGTTGCCGCAGGTGGTACTACTGTCTGGCTACCGCTACCGCTCAGCCTGAGCGGCCGTACCCCTGCTGGGAGTGGTGAAGGGACGGTTACCCCGGGAGCCAGGGCAGCAGTTTCCTGGTGACCTCGGGCCACACCTCCGTCCGCTCCGGTTCTATCCGGATACATCGAGTACCATCTGCCGGCAGGGGCTCGGTACGCTGTACGGCCGACGTAGGTCGGCTGGGGTGTGACCACTGTCAAGTTAGGCCCCAGGGGGCGCGGTGTGCTGGTGGCGGGCCCATTCGCGGTAAAGCCCGTGTAGAACGAGCGCTGCGGTGCGGCGGGCATGGCCCGAGGTGTGATGCTTTGCCGGCTGCCGGGCCCGGGCCCTGCATTGGGGGTTACCCCTAACCGGACAGTGCGTGCCGCGTCGGGCGTTCTCCCCCTTGCTCGGGGGTCAGCCAGTGCAGCCGGCGGTGGGATATAACCCGGGTCAGTCGGGCTCAACACCTTGCTGACCAGCAGCTGCATCAACGATTCTACTCGATCGAGCTGCATCCTCGCCGCGGCAAGTTGCTCCGCCTGGTTGGCGATGGATAGGCCCTGATCCCCTAGCGAGGGGAACACCTGCTCGTGCAGCATTTCCTGTATGACCCCTCTGGTCATTATCTGCATGCTCTCTCGTAGATTTGGCGGAAGTTCGCTAAACGATTCCTCTCGCCTGTGAGAGGTTTGCTCCCTGGCGTCGCGGCGGTAATATCGCTCTTCGTGCTCGCCTTCGTGCGAGTCAAACACCTGCGTATTTTCGTCGAACGCGCGGGAATCTCCTTCGTTCGCATAGCTCTGATGAGCTCCTTCCTCGTCAACGAATCCCAATTCGGGCGTGTTGTACTCCGTTTCGGGCTCCCCTCGGGGAGTTGTCGATGCACCGCTCACCGTCCTTTGGTGCGCTTCCGCTGGTGGTGGCGAGGACGACGTGTCGGCTTCCCATGTGCCGGGCGCTCTCGGGTACTGCGTGCGCGTCGCATCTCCCATGTAACAGGATCTTGATTCCCCACTAGGCCCGTGGGAGGGCGTCGCTGGGTACGGCGTGCAGAGCAGCTCCGTAGAGCGCGCGGAATTGCCAGACGCGCGTCTTGCTCGACCGCGATTGGTAACGAACGGGTGTCCCGTTACGTCTGCGTTCTGTAGCCGCTGAGCGGCCGCACGAGGTGATGGGGGCTGGCGCCCGGGAGGTCCTCTTGCTGACATGATCGGTTGAGGCAAAAACAGTCGTTTATTAGCGTTCAAAAAAATGTAAGACCGGGCTGCGGTCTTGTAATCTTACGTGCGGCGGGACGGTCGTAGAACGCGTATACGATGTATGATATTCAGGCGTAAAAGGATAACAAGACAGACAGAGTGATAGACGATCGCGATGGTGGTAAACTAAGCTAAGGAAACAAGAGGCGCGCAAGCGCCGAGATAAAGGATAGTGGTAAAAACAATGGCACACGCCGTGTGCCACCCAGCCTCTTACAGAGGGGGCCAAAGGGGCACTTGGGTTGCCTCAGGGGAAGGGGCACTTGATCATCAAGTCATGTGAGGTTGCCCCATATGGCACTATCAGTTGCCTTGTTGGGTAATTTGAAATACACCCTGATTAGTCAGGCTGATTAATAATACCATTCCTATTTATTTATTCTAAGCCTCTGTCCTTTTTTTGGTAATAATTAATATATCGGGTTAGGCTGCTAGGGATCTGCTAGATCCTGCTAGATGATTGCTAGATCATGCTAGATACTGCTAGCTACCAGCTAGATACCTGCTGTCTAGACACTATCTAGCTGCTAGCTAGGCATATAGAGTGCTATATGATCCTATAAACCAGGGGGGTATCTATTTTTCCTAGAAAATCTAGATATGGTATATACCCCTAGATTTCCATAACTAGATCCTTGCAGTTTTCCAGATGTAACAACAGAGTAACAGTATCAGGAAAGTAAGGAATGCTATTTTCCTTTTTTGGCACCTGAATGACGTTGTGATTTGCTCAAATATAAAGGTTGAATGGTTTCTTGCTTGTAAGCAGTACAAACAATGGATGAGGAGACTCTAGGGCTGAAATGCAAAGCAGCCAGCATAATCTTTGACTTTGAACACTGTTGTTGCTCTTGGGCTGCATGTGCTGAGGATGCTCAGTGTAGTAATGGGCTTGGCCTAAGGATGTCGTGCAGGAGGATCCTGGGAATCCCGCTGCCCGCACCTGGGAATTGGGCCCCTGGAGGCCCTGCTCGCGCTCCCGCTCCCGCCCGCACCCGGGAACGCCGGATTCCCCGGGAAACACGCAAATGCTCGGGGAATGGCGAGTATGTGCGGGAAGGCCAGGCACCATACCTCAAATCCCGTCACATTGCCATGATATATAGCTCATTAAATGCGCATAGATCAGGGGATTCCGAACACGTATATTACATGTCGTTAATAAATTTCTAATCCATTGAAAACAAGCAAATACTGCCCCAGGATATACAAATCGTGCACACAGGCCACGCACAGACCGGCTGGACCCAGCGTAAGGATGTAATATATATTCCATAGGCTTTATCAGTATATATGCCAGGTCTCAGCCCAATCCAATCACAGGAAGTGTCTGAAATGCTGTAAAGGCTCTAGAATACCCCTATTTCCCCCTGAGGTCTTGTTGATCACTTGCCAAAGTCCTCATGATCCCAATGTTACATATAATAGAATCTTATCACACATATGTAACTGCTCTGAAACTATCTCATCTGCTGAATGCTTGTAAACATATGTATTCCTTGCAAGTATTCCTATAGGGGCTGCTACAGTGATACAAAGCAACTACACAGGACAAGATGAGTGATCAAAAGTGTAGAACGTAAAGCCTATCGCATATATGCAGAATTCAATTCTGAGTAGAATATACTCATTGGAATCTGCTCAATTGTCCTCATTCCGGCCCTAGACTGCATCTAATACTGGGATTTCCCCCTTTTGAGCACTATTTCCCCTGTTTGAGTACCTTCCAGGGGTTGTAACATGCTGATATTTTGAACATAGTATCTTGTAGCATATATATAACGATCGCGCACAAGGGAGCCGCATATACACGGTAAAATCCCTTAGTAGGTGTGGCGCATTTTTAGGGGTAAATATCCCCGAGCAGTAATTCCCACGTTTCTTCATCCTAGTAATTTCTTATGAGGTGATATGTTACATGGTTGGAAAGCGGTGAATTTCCTGTATTTAACAATATACATAACATCCAATTGTGATGGGGTTTGTGGTTTGTCTAATTTTGAGAATAGTGCTAGTAACTGTCTACATGAAGATTTGCTACGCGGGAGGGATTGAGTGGGCGGAAAATGTGAGATAAATTGTATTAAATAGTTCAGTATGTGATGCATATATCCGGGAATTTTCGCGGGAATTGGCGGGCATTTGAGCGCTTAGTGGCGGGATTCCCCGGGAATCCCGCCGGGAATTTGACCAATTTTGGTCATTCCCGCGCTCCCGCTCCCTGCCTGCACCCGGGAATATGCAGGAATTTTTGCCCACAGCACTGGGAATTCCCGGGTGCTGGTCTCCCGGGCGACATCCTTAGCTTGGCCTATGGGCATACTGCAATGGCAGGTGCATCTCTGGAGCACACTTTGTGAGGATGCAGTACAGCAAACATTACCAATGCTTGAGGCATGTTTTTGAGGTGTTCTGCATACATTATACTGAAAAACATTTAGTGTCTGACCACATAGGGGAACCTGACAATATGCATTAGTCCTATGTGGGACCATGGTCCTGGAAGAGCAGGGGTTCATTGATGTGAGGAACGAATCCCTCTCGAATAGAGTCTGATAACCAGTGTGAAGCAAGGGAGACGTTCAAGAGTAATAGAGTGTCTGAATATTATTGAAGCCCTGTAAATGCTTCACCAACACAAAAGCTCAGTTTTCAGGATGGTCTCTCGTCAAGTCACTGAAAAGTTGAGCTACATGCTGACATTTGGACACTGTTACAGGTGTATAGAACATGATTATATTCATCAAATGTAGGCCTAGGGGAGTCAGAATTGTTTGAAAAAATATAACAAATGTATAATGCGCAAAAGCCATGCATACTGGGATCACAAAAGCCCAGTGCACAATGGCTCAAAACTACACATCGATCATCAATGTACAGATGAGCCATAATTCCAATAATCAATGTGTAGCCCTACAATGAGCCAACATGTAACTCACACAATGAGCTACACATAGAGCTGAGCCACTGTACTGAAGTGACTCATTCCTCAACTATGCTTACAAAGCCCAAATTATTGTGCTGGGACTTTCAAGCCAGACCACCAATTTTCTCCAGCCGTTAGATTGAGTGATCTTCAGGGCTCTCCAGTGCTTCTATGGTCAAGGTGTAGCTGAATGTGCTCAGAAGAATCTAACTGTTACAAAAAAGTGCTTTGCACAGTGAGTGGGAATTAAATCTTTGATCTGGGATAAACTTACAGTTCTATACATAGACTTCTTCACAAGGCTCAGGAGAATGCCTATACACAAGCCAGCAGCTTCTCAGCCTTCAAGGCAACTAGGATTAAGCCCTTCAACCCATACAAGACTCCTATCATGAAGAGTTACTTGGCACAAATGAAGGCTCAGGACTCACATACTAATGTGTCAAATCACTCACATCCTGTTGCCCCTCCAACACCTTGTCATTGCAGTATTGCTATACTGCCAACTCACGGGAATTCTAGAAGATCTGGAGGCTTTGGTCGAGACCCTACAGCAGGCATTGAGGATTTGGTGTAAAACTGCCTGTTCCACTTCCAGGTTAGGCATGGTATAACAGTGAGTAATGGAGGGGTAGACCTGAATCCCTCAATCCATAAATTAGGCTCAATAGCATGCTATAGATGCTATAATTCCAGGAGGTTTTCTCTGACATATTCAAAGCGACAATGTACTACACAAAAGCCTAAAGGGACATCAGCCTAGTAAAAACCATTTTCAGGCAAGGCAACCAGCACTCATGGAACAGGAGATAAGCTCAAGTGATATGTAACCAAAGACTAGGTCCCAGAGGAGGTGGTGGCTTTGTGTCTCGAGGGGCGTTGCTGCTCCCAGTGCAGTAGTAGCAGGCACCAAAAAGCCGAGTGCCTGGTCAAGTATCTCAGCAGCAAATACACCCCCAAAACCACACAGGCAAACAAGGAACAAGCAAGGTCACCAATGGGGATACTATTTAGTCACAAAACACCTAGGGCCCTCTGCCTCTGAGTCAGACCACGCCCAAGCTTCCAAAAACCTTGTATACTACTTAAAAATGTCCAGTAATGCTCCTCTCTGGTATATAACAGTTGATGGAATCACAGGTAACATCAAAACTCTCATCAACCCCTGCTCAAGATTTCCTTGACTCTTGCTTTGCCAAATCAAACAACATCCCATGTATTCCACTCCACAAAACACAATCTGTCATTGCCATTGACGGAAAGGAAATCAAGAACACCATTACACACAAAGCTATCCTTCACAACTGCATTGCCAAGCATACCTTCAAGCAACAATTCTATGTCATGCCACTTGGAGACATCAATGCCATACTCAGGATGTCCTGGCTCAAAGAAGCATACCACGTCATCCAATGGGATACCCTTACCATTGCATGTCCCAGCAATTCTCCTGAGGGAGAAACAGTACACTTTGGGGAGTCCATAACCCAAATACAGTTGGAGTTTGCAGACTACAATGGTGTCTTCAACAAAAAGCTATTCTAAGCCCTACCTCCACATGGGGAAGGCTTTGACTGTGCCATAGACTTGGAGGAGGCAGTCTCATCCCTGCCTGCAAGACTCTTCCCAATGTTGGACAGGAACTTGCTTAAATTTGCAAAGGAACTTAAAGCTCAAATGGACTCACGGAAACTCAATCTCTCCATGTCCAAAGTAGCAGCCAGGGGATTCTGTGTCCCCAAAGCAGATTGGGGGAGTAGGCTGGTGACTGACTATAGGAAGCTTAACAGGTTCACAAAAAGCAACCAGTTCCCTTTACTCTCACAGGTAGACCTTTTGGAGAAAGTAAAAGAGGCAAAGGAAATTCTTGAAGCTGGACCTACAACAGGGGTTTTACAATAGACGCATCAGTGAAGGAAGTGAGGGGAAAACTGCTTTCCTTAACAAAAATGACTTCTACAAGTACACAGTCATGCCCCTTGGCCTCAAAAACACCCCTGCTGTTTTCCAACAATTCATGAATGTCATCACCCACCCCTTTCCCTTTCTTGTGGCTTGCTGTTTTCTTGTGGCTCATGACTTGAATCACTTCTCTTGGCTGCGTTTCTTTGTCTGACTTGTGCTACGCACCCATTAGACACTGCCTTGTTTTCTATGACCCGCCACATGCCTTATGCTGTGTGAGTCTTGACTTGTTGTATGATCTGGTTTTGTTTGGGCTATATGCCCTTTGTCTATATAGTTGAGCCAGAGCAAGCCTGGTTCACTCAGCTTGCTGTACACTTGTCATTCACCCTTTTCTTCCAGGCTTCCCTTGCCACCTAGGAATCACTCGCAAGTCAGTCAGTTGTATCTCAACTGGCTTATTGTAGTTGTCAGTATTGTCACTTGACTTACACTCGTACTTGCTCATCTTTGCCACCCAATCGGTTTGCTGTTGTCAGTCTTCTGCACTCTAGCAACGTCTTAGAAGCAGTTGCAACAGTGAACCACATACTGCAAGGTCTAATTGATGTCTATGTAGTGGTCTATTTGGACAATATTTTCATTTACTGCAGAAATTGCAAAGACCACACCAAACATGTCTGGAAAGTAATTTGGTGTCTATGTCATAACCCACCTGAATACTGAATTGAGAATGATGAAGGGGAAGGGCAGGCTAGAGGAATCTACCAGGTCCACCCAAAGGTGGGGTAATTGCCAAGGTGATGCAATCTAGGGACTCCAAGCTTGCTTTCCTAACTATACATACTATGGACAATACTACATGGCTCTGATCTACAGGACTCCCATGACTATTATGACAGTTATGACTCCGGGAGGCCGTGTTGTGGAGCCAATGGAACAACACGGGCAGTACTGATACGGGGAACAGCCAGGTGCTTACAGGAACCATATATGTCGCAAGGTTAGCACTTGCAGCACGCCTTTGCTCCTGACCTTGACAGCTCGTTTGTCACTCGCCCACCTTTACTTCTGTTTTTGCACTTCCACCCTTCATATTAATTCAACACCTCACACAGCACCCACACCTGACCACATGGCAGTCAGACCCATGAAGTGCACCAGTTGCCTCATGTGCAGCCCAAATTCTCAATGTAACCACATCCGCCCAATATGCAACTAGTGCACTAGGCACCCAAATGATGGACTGTGTGCATACCCAGAGCTTCCAGCAGATGCAGCGGACTGAGGATGTTGTTGAAGCAACCCGCACACAGGAACGCTTGTGTTTGCAGGCACAAATCGAGCGTGGGTGCAGGTTAGAGGTTCTTAGTGCGGGTTACCCACACTTAAGCACTGATATATCCGCAGATTCCTGCAAAAAATCTGCAGGCAAATCGATAAGTAAACACACGAGATTATGCAACTTTACTGCTCAAGGGGGGACACAGAGTGCATGCTGGGCAGAGTCAGTGTACCCAAAGCCCATCACATCATGTTCAAACTAGGCTCATTAAATGCAAAAAATTAGAGCTCTCAGAATATATATATAACATACTCAGAATATATTATCCTAGGGGGTTAATACATGATCTACAGCTGGGGGGAAATTCACCCCTGAAAAGCGCCACAAGCAATAAGAAATCCCACCAGGGAAACATTCCTCCCTTGTACTAATTAGGTCATAAAAATTTTTAATACAGCTAAATTTAGGTCAATATCATTCATTCTGTGCTGGGGGTTTTCCCTGATGCACTTGGGACTTGAGTCACATGAGTTCACATGAATCCTGAAGGGCTATAGATGAGATTTCTGGTACACCAGGGTTTTTAGGTACTGTGAATATAATGTATGATTAACATTTGCCTCAATATTCTTAGTTCTATTGTCACTGCAAGGGTAGGGGGATTGGGGGGTGATTGCCCCCTTTCAGTGCATGCCTGAACCTCTGTTCATTGGATTGACTCCAAACCTTGTACATGTATTCCGAGACACCTGGAACAGTATATTGCTATTTTAGATCTGTCAGAATCTAGTTGATTGGGCTTCAGTGATGGCTGCATCAGTGGTATATTATTCACATATTGTATTTCCTGTATTTCTCTACCTGAACAAATTATTTCTGCTAACATGACAGCATAATCAGAGTCAGCTGAAGTATGCACATTTAATGAGCTATACAATGTCTTGATCTTATGGGCTTCAAGGTCAGTCATTTCTCATGTTTTGTGCACTAAAGTCCCCCTTGCAACTGTTATAGACACACTGTGGGCACGCAAGGATGCAGGAATACTCGGAATGCACCAGTACTATGAGCGGTGCAGGTTGCTGTGGGTATTTCCCACATTTGCGCGTGCAAGCACGAGTGCTGGCACTATTTTGGAAATTTGGCGCCGGTTTCCTGCATGTGAGCACAGGAATTGCGGGAAATGCTTGCCCAACATCTCTACGGAGGACCCTTCCCTGGACTGTGGCAATGAACTGGGTGAGGCACATCAGGACAATGCAGGCAGTGGTGGTCACAAAATCGACGAGCGTGTTGGACAAGCCAGTGGATGATGTGGTGGAAGAGATGATACATTGGTATCTACAAACAGGATCACATGACCACTGGGACAGACCCCCAGACACCTTGCCCTCAAGCCCCCACTACAGGTCCGCCCCCCATAAACCCATGTCCATCCTTGGACTCCAGACTCCATCAGCAAAATCTTGCTTCACTCCGGGGCACTCTGGAGCACTCTGGAGCAATGGAGTGCATGGAGCCACCCCCCCCTATCCTGAGCCCTCAGGAGCACATCATATGGTCTCATGAGCACATCTATTGTGCTCAGGAGCTGTTATCCATCTAATCACTGATTGATAGATGATGGCTTCCCCTTTGGGCATGACAGGTCAGGCACAAGGGGACCAGCCACCTGTCAGCTGAGTGGGACCCTGGAGCTTTGATGGATCAGAGCCAAGTCTCAAGCTCAAGTCCCCCCCTCAACAGCCCCTATGTGCCACTGCCAACAATGCCAGTTGTACCCACCCAGGGGTATTTTATAGCATTTAGCCTGTTTGGTCAACAGGGGATGGAAATCCAATGGCTGGTTCAAAAGTTAGGTTTTATTGCAAATTGACTAAGCCTTTTTGGAACAAATTTCAATTTTCCAAAAAGATGCGCCCTGCTCTGAAAGTTCTGTAAGCCTTGTCAGATTTGAAATTGTCAAGCAAACAATGGAGAAAATCGTGTTTTATGGTCCCAGACACGATTCTTTCCAGATTTGGGCACATGTTTGCCTCATTTCTTGATCAATTTGAGGTCAATTTGGGTCTAGTTCATGATCTCAGGGTCCCTCAGGGATGGTGGACAATCAGGGATCCATTTGAAATGAATTTAAAATTGATGTCTCAGGAGCCATCTGGAAACATCAATGCAAGGCTCCAGAGTGCTCCAGAGTGCTCCAGAGCCCCATATATGATGCTCCTTCAGCTCCTGGGAGATCCTGGGCAAAACCCAGGCTCCAGAGCAAAGGGTGTTTTTGCTGATGAAGCATATTGCACTACATACCATCCTGGATTCTCAGTACCACGGTGTAGAAATTGGATTGCTATCTAGCACTAGGTAGCATCCAGTATCTCCACAGAGGTACACTGCAACATCAAGAAAATGCTCAAATTTCATTAAGATCTCAATTTCAAATTTAGCTAAATTTCTTAAATTTGGCTAAATCTGCTAAATGCCCCTAAATGTGCCTAGATTGATTAAATGCCAAATCTGGAAAAGTGCTAGAAGTGACAAACATGACCAAAGGAACATCTTTGAGAAATTTGAAATTACTAAATTTATTAAATTTAGGTTTATGAAAAGGGGGGGTTGGTAAAAACCTAAAAGTATTAATACAACTAAATTTAGGTCAATATCATGCATTCTGTACTGGGGGTTTTCCCTGATGAACCCCATATCTACATAGCAACCAGTAGCAACCAGATAGCTACAGTATAAGGATGTTGCGCGAACATTCCTGCATGCCCACATCACAGGTTATTCAATAGCATCAGCTGACAAATGCAATAGAGGAACCTATGATGTGGGCATGCGAGAGTGCTTGCACAACATCCTTACTACAGTAGAACCTGGTTGCTATATAGTGCTACTCACTGCTACTCACTGCTACTGGGCACTTACCAAAAAAGGAAATTCAATGGGAGAACCCCCTTGTGTCAGGGGCCTCTAAATTTGAAATCATGACTCACATTTCTGGACTGGCACCCAAGATATTAGCAAAACAATCACCCAAAAATGGAAAGAATCATGTGTGGGCGACTAAAATGGGAATTGCTCCATGGTTTACTTGACAATTTCAAATCTGACAATGCTTACATAGCTTTCAAAGTGGTCTGCATATTTCATAAAACTTGAAATTTGGCCTAAAAAGGAAACTTGTTATTTCCAATTTGATCAAACCTGTGATCCAGCCTAAGGATGTTGTGTAGGAATCCGGCGTGCCGGAAAAAGCGATTCCGGCCTACCCGCATCCGGCGATTTCCAGTGATGCGGGTGCGGGTGCGGGAACTCGATTTTGGGTGCGGGAATTTCTGCCGGAATCCCCCAAATTCCGGCGCATTAAGCGCCGATCCCCGCACCCGTTCAAGCACATATCAACCCACTTTTTTCCGATTTATTTGCATTTCATTTGGTCTCGATCGTGCAGAAATACACTCAGCACTGGAGAATGCAGGTTTTGTCTATTTTGATGGTAGCGGAATTCCACCACAAATACATATAACCTATTCCATAAAATGCGCATAATTCACAGCTCCTGGAATATGCCCATATATACAGATATAATTCATATAGACCTCAAAAAGTGGAAAATACACACACAGGGGGGAAAACCTCTGAAAAACGCCACGCAAACTAAGGAATCCGACTGTTAGAATGTCGCTCCCTCGTGCGCGATGCATACGCCGGGATCCCAAGAGGCTAAAAAACAAGTTTCAGGCCGGTTGGGGCACTGGAAGCAATGTAAATGAGTGGAATACACTTCTTAGGGGCCACAGCTTCACATCAACTGTTGCTTGCAGTAATTCTAAGCCGGTTTGAGCAGATTTTGATCAGTAGAGTCCACTCAGAATGGCTTGTTTTAGTAGTGGAAATGTCTTCAGAATATTCATACACTTCATATTCATTGTGCTAGAGACACTCTAGCTAGTGTCTGGCTGTTGCTGAATTGAAATAAACAAGTCATAGTGCTTGAGCTATGGAGTAGCTGCAAGTGAGATACTCTGTACAGTGGTCCATATAGCCTATCTGAAAAGACTAGGAGTAGTGAACAACTCTGAATCCTATAATTTTCTCCTGTGAATCAGAAACACTTTTAAG
The DNA here is from genome assembly GCA_015039395.1 of Ceratobasidium sp. AG-I. Taxonomy (NCBI): domain Eukaryota; kingdom Fungi; phylum Basidiomycota; class Agaricomycetes; order Cantharellales; family Ceratobasidiaceae; genus Ceratobasidium; species Ceratobasidium sp. AG-I. The sequence continues at coordinate 22,592 of MU132259.1, forward strand.
GGGGATTTATTCAAGCAACCTCTCTGGTCTGACTAGATCCCATGATTGGATACCTCTGAAACTTTGCCAGTGAATCGGCATATATCTAATACCCTACAAACAAACTTACGCTAGTGGATATTGCATTGAAACAGACCCAACAAGCAGTGCGACACTTGTAGAATATTTCTTTGCGGGTATTTCAGTGATTTGAGTGCCGGAATAATTTATTTACATAAGATGAAGTACATATTCGGATAGCTGGGATTATTGCGCATTTAATGAGCCACTTTGCAAGGCGATGTGGCGACTTCGATGCCGGAAGTGCGGGAAGTGTGCTGGAAACCGGCATTCCGGCGTGCGGGTGCGGGTGCGGGATCGGCTCAAAGGCGCCGGAATCCCGCGTGCGGGTGCGGGATACCGGCAAAATACCCGGGCGACATCCTTAGATCCAGCCGGCTATTTTGCATCCCCCCAAGACCAAGTGGACTATATGCTAAAAAATACCCCTGTGTGAAGACGGGGGGCCATGCATGCAATGGACCTAGGTACTGAGGGGGGCACTTGGGGACATGTCATGAGCGTTGCAGGGTCACTTGGGCTGGTGGAGCCCCAGCTGTCAAAGTGGAGCAGTCATGTGACAGATGTTGCCAAACATGGTAAGATCTCAACTAGGGGTCAGTTATCTTGTCAGCCTAATTGGGATGATCTGTTACTCAGGTATTGTAGATCTGGTGGGTAGGGTATCACTATGTAGCACCAGGATATCTACAGTATTACTCTATAGCGCCAGGTAGATATTGGCTTCTACTGTACCAAGGGGATAGCTAAGGTGCTACTGAGCTATATACTGGTATTTATCCCTATACAGCAAATGCAGGTTTTGCTGATGTGGTTGGAAGAGTCACAGACAAGACATTGGTTGGGCGGAAGCTATAGCAGTCGAGCTGGCAATCCACTGACTAGTAGAGCAGGGCACACACAATTGCTTGCTTGTTATCAATTGCGACAACCAAGGCATTGTCTTTGCTTGGCAAGCAGGCCACTCCATGAACAAGCACCAGAACAGTGCAATTGCAAGGTCCATGGCCCTGGCAGCTGCACATGGCTTACACATCTCAGTGGTCTTTGTGCACACGTCCGAGAACCCTGCCAACACACCGTCATGCAACATCCACATCGTCCGTTTTACACAGGCGACATTCCTCCATCAATTCCATCTCACCTATTATGGATATTGCACGGAACATGGCATTCTGGCATCAAGGGTCTAATCTATTGAATCAGCTTCTATATGCCACCATCAAGGGTCTTTTTCAATTCAGTTTCCCTTGATGCTGGAATGCAGGATTCTGGCGCGACGTCCCTATCACCTATTAGACTTTATTGTACCCATTCATTCTGAGTCCTAGAATACTGTTGTCTTCTTAGCTTTAGGCAATATACCAGTCTATGCAATTAAGCCTTAGACTATAGGTAATCCCACAAGTAGAGTTGTGTAAGCAAGTTGGATAAGAGATGATGGAGAGTCTGGCTCTTCAGAGACCACTCCTTGTATACAAGAGAAACACATAGCCATGAGAAAACATACACACACAACAAGTCATTTGGAGAGATCCATGTCTGACTCAGACAGGCCTGAGTCTGACTCACACACAGCCTCCTCACAGGAGCACAAAGGAGAAGAGAGACGCACAGCCCAACTACATGCAAGAGAAAGATAAGCCTTATTAGAAAGGTAGTCCATAACAGTCTCAGACACAGTAACAGTGAAGTGAACGAGGTGGGTCATGCAATCAGCATTGCCCACCATGGGAAAACCCAATTCAATGAACTCAGCTAAGGCGTCAGTGGGAGGCATATCCCAACAAATTGTCGCATTCCTGGATCGACCCCCTTGATTTTATTCCCTTATTGTCAAATTTATCTGGCACCTATTGGAACAGTTCCTAGGTCACATGATACTGGCGTCTGTTACCTAATCCCCCGGAGTTCCCCCGGAGTTACCAAGACCGGACATCGCCTCCCCAATATCCCACCCCTATGGTTCCCGCTTAGCAACAGACGCTGCTGACTTCTTATTGCACCATTGTACATCCCTTTGTCTATCGCACCATTGTAAGTATACACTTCTTATTTGTATCGGAGTACTATATATACAGCAGGATTTCGACTGAGGAGACTCAAGTCGAAATACCTTGACATTCCCCCATAACTACCTAGCTCCCTCTGCACCATTGCAAGAAACTAGTCCTCGGGTATATACACCCTCCACAGTCCATCACTCCATAGCAGCTACCAATCCTACTCCAATACTCTAAGTCACACCTCCCATTTAGGTGTTGCGACATAAATACAGTGTTACCAGTCTCCAGTTTACTTGTAGAATCCTTATTCTTCTTTATCTATTCTAGACTTATAGCAGTTGCATCATAATAGACATACATCCACTCATTACATATACATCTTAGACATGACAGTGTTGCATATCTGCTTGCACCCAGTGCACACATTTCCAATCATGTGATACACATCAATTGGCCTCTAACCCCTGGCATGTGCGTGTTCAACTGCACATCCCTAATTGCACCGAGGCGCAGTGACCACCCCTCCAGTTGCAAGGACACTGCACGCAAAGGCAGAGGCAGTTTTTCCCATACCTGTACACGCAGGAACACCAGTCCACCATGAGCAAGCATCCACCATAAAGCAGTTGTGCAGGAGTCCCCACACGTACTCAAGCCATACCAGCCCTATCTCATGACTTGAGGATTCAAGAAGTGCTGGCGCATAGTCTAGCAAAGAGGATTACTGCAAACTATAGTGCAGCAGTGCGTGCATTCCATGATTTTTGTACAGCCAACAAGTTCTCTCCACTTCCCACGTCAGAATTTGTATTGTGTGCATACACAGCTTATCTGGCGGCATCTATAGCTGGGTCTTCCATTGCTAACACCCTCTCTGGCATACACTCCTGGCACGTCATGACAAACAAGATGTGGCGCGGCAGCCTGCTACTCCAGCTAGTTATTAAGGGGGTCACCAATCTGACACCAGAAAGTCCAAATGTGCCAGTGTGCACTCTGGTGACTATGGCCATGCTGGGAATTCTAGCAAGATGCCTCAACCCAGACTCTGCTGAACATAGGGCAATTCTAGCAGCAGCCACCGTCACTTTCTGGGGGCCATGTTGCCCAGGTGTCACAACCCGCCTGAAGGCTGACTTGTGAATGATGAAGGGGAAGGGGACAGGCTGGGGGACCCAGCCAGGTCCCCCCAAAGGTGGGGTGATTGCCAAGGTAAAGCAACCTGAGGACTCCAGGCTTGCTTTCCTAGCTATATATACTATGGACAATACTACATGACTCCTATCTATATGAGTCCTATGACTCCTGTGACTCCTATGACTACTGTGACTCCTATGACTCCTGTGACTCCAATGACTCCAATGACTCCAGTGCAGGAGTCATGCAATGACTCCTCCATGCAACTTAGTCACAATGCAAGCCACATGACATGACCTGGGTTAAGCTAGTGTACAAGAAAACCATCTGTTCCTCAAGCTGTCCAAATGCTACTTCTACGTCACTACTATCACAGATATCAGCATTGTCATCAGTCTGGAAGGAGTCTTTATGGAGAAGGAGAACTTCAAAGCAGTCCTCAAGTGGAATCAACCCAAGAAAATCAAGGAGCTACAGGTGTTCCTGGGTTTCGAAAAATTATACTGCTGTTTTATCCAGAACTTCAGTGTCATTTCAATACCTCTGACCTTGCTGACCAGAAATAATGTTCCATGGGAATGGGGATAAATGCAGCAGAAAGTCTTCAAAGGAATAAAGGCAGAGATTACAAAAGACCCAGTCTTAGCACACCCAAACGCCAGACTCCCATATGCGCTGGAAACAGACACATCAAGAGTAGCTATGTGTGTTGTTCTCAGTCAAAAACAGGTAGACAGGTGCTATCACCCAAGTGTGTTCATATCCAAAAGCTTCAACACTGCACAACAGAATTATGACACATGCAATAAGGAGCTTACAGCTATTCTGGTGCCATTCAAGCACTGTCAACTGTGTTGTGAACCACATGAACTGGCCCCTTTCATTTTCTTGCTTCAGCTTAGGTATGCCTCTTTGGGCTTGGCACCCATGCACTTGCCTTTCATTTGTGGCTCACAACTTATCTTGTGGCTGACCACTCAACACTCTTTCACATACTAATGCACTTACCTTGAGCTGTCCTCTTGTCTGAGGATCTGTCACAGGTAAGCCACATGTGCGCCATGAGGCTTGCCACATGCATGCCTCATGTTTCTCTTCTATACAATTGGCTAGGTCTAAAGATAGACTTTCATGTGTACATAGTCACCCATTGCAGCTTGCAATTTTAAGATTGTGCATAGAACCTTGACACAGTGAAGTGGAAGTTTCATGTAAACTTCTGCGTCACTGACGCGCCAGTGAATCTTAACCGCGCACGAGGTTACCTCGTGCAAGTGAAGGTCTTACATTTGCAATTAGTGATTTATTAATGTAGATTACAATAAATAAACATTAGTATTCTTGTCTACACACAAACCTGTATGCGCAAACCTAGTACTGTGCGTAGACACTCAATGATTTTTTAATGTAGATTACAATGAATTGACATTAGTATTCTTGTCTACACGCAGAACTCTACGCGCAAACCTAGTACTGCACTTGGACACTCATCCACATTGGGATTGCAAGTCAAGACACAACTTATGATTTAGAGGGTGCAACCAAATTAGGGTCTATAAGATGCAATTGTCATCAATGATGTTATTTCCAGACATCCTAAATTTACTCTTCAGATTGCACCACCCAAGACATTGGTGAATGTCTACCTTTGAGAAATGCAGAGGCTATTGTGCGCAATCTCTGTAATATGCGTATTCGACTCATTAAAGATCATGATTTTCTTAACAGCACATCAATGAGCCATTGTGTAGATGAATATGCATGTGACCTATACTGTGAAGTCTAATATTGGAGTACCTTGAGTGCCACAAATCAACTGTGACGCTACACACGCAATGTCTCTATGCGCGCGCACTTTTCCAAATGGATGGCAATTACACACCAAATGTATGTGCACACCTGGCCACAAAGGTCAACATGTTAATAGGTGAATAGCAAGGCAGCATACCTTTTAGTGTGTCATACATTACTGAAAATAGGTCTGCCAGTAACCCTTCAAGAATATACAAAAGCATTCTGATTGGCCAATATCAATAAATGCAGATGAGCGCAAACTATAGATTCTGTGATTGACACTGTTCCCATAATCTTACTTGCTTTAGAGTGTGCTAACAGGCTTTCCAAGTATCTTGCTCAGGGCTTCCATCTTTGCATGCAGCATCCTGGCCCCTAGCACATCTATAAGCTTTACATACAAAATCTGATATGTTATTTTTCTGTTCTGCACAGTGAAATAATTTCTTTGAATAAATTCAAACACATATTTGTAGTCAACATAATCATGTCCATTTTTAGGAAATTGAATCATCCACATGCAATGGGGTTGGTGTCTCACCACTTTCCAATTGGCAATATGTCCGGGAGCACTGAATGTATCCCTTGCTCCCACCTTGAATTATTGCGCATAAAGATTTGGGCTTTGCGTGCAATGGGCTTCTGTGAGTTGAATTGACATTTCAATTGTCTCAAGCCAATCCCAGGCTGCATTTTAGGACATAAAGAAGCCTGACAGTCAAAGTCACATGATCCCAATCTCTGACCACTGACCCGGATTTTATCATTTTTGCTGATCACCTGACCCCTGGACATGATTACTATGTACCCAAACCTATGCATACTTGACCAGTCAGTAATGGCTGAATTGAGAGGCACTGTCACAATGGCTGTGGCAGTGTAATAGGGGCAACCAGCAGTCAGACTCCATTCACCATAGGAAGTCTGCAGACTGGATGTTAGTCCCAGGACGACTAATACACTCCCAGGGAGTGCTGACAGTACTTTGGGGCCATCCCACTGATTGATCAGTCCCAAACATGGTTTTTGGCACCACCTGTCATGAACGCCGCAACAGATTTTTAGACCCAAAATGTTGTCCACTGGACTTTGTGGACACCATGGACTTCAACTGGACTAGTCTGTCGCAGACTCAAAAGCTCTGGACTTCAAAAGTCCACTAATGCTCTGAAATTGACTTGTCAAAATCGAACGCAAAACTCCGCCAACTATACAACCCTGCTGTGTGCAGGGTTATATCAATTTCAGGGTCACCCAACCGCCAGTCGTTCAAACTCTTGGTTGCTCCAACATTCAACCTTCTGCTCTCCTACCGCCACCGGCCCTCTCCCTGCGCCAAGCCCCCGCCAACCCAGCTCCCTTTTGAGACACGGTTTTTTTCTGTGGCTTAAGCTTCACGCCTTGGCCTCAGCTGTATGTGGTTGCGTACAGAAGCTAGCTAAACTGTGAGCCCGACCATTTACCTCTGCGCGCCAGTTTACTTGTTCTGTAGGCTAACACTTATCACCCCAAGCCAGCCCTGTTGCAGCCACCAACGATAGGAGGCACCTGACACAGGCGTTATACTCTTGTAAGTTGCTTTGAACACTTCTGCAGCAACTATTGTATTGATTAGAATAGTCTAGGTTTTGTGGATTCAGTTCTGCAATGTGCACAGAGCAAACTAAGCAGCCTTCAACTTTCTTTTGGCTCGGTAGATCACCACCAGTCTATATAGTTTCATGTAGTACTTGTGTCTTGTATTTTAGTTGAAGCATTGCCAACAATAAAATTCATTTTAATGACTAAACAAAAAGTGCAACAGGTACTCAAATGAAGTCCCATGAAAAAGTCCAGAATAGTACTACAGAAGCGTCCCATGGACTTCCTGGCTGTCCATATTAGGGACTACTTTGGCCATTTAGGACTACAGGGACAAACCTTTTGGGTTCAACCCTTTCATTCAAAATCTTTTTATGTACTTCTACGCTGTCCACAAGGGACTTCTCAAAAGTGCAAGCACAGGACTTTAGAACCGTACCCCACAGGGACTCAGGGAAAGTCCAGCAACTAGCTACAGTGATTGAGGATGGCTGTGACGCCTCCGGTATTACATAGTGTTATAGCTACCTCAGAAACAGGCATGCATTGGTGCAGGCTTCCGGTTATTCTTAATTTAGATTTTAACTCCATTCTTTTGTTTTATGAAAACACAGCAACTACGTGAGAGCAAAGCCAATCACTGAAAAAGCAAAACCTTACTTGATATTGTTTGAATAGAAAAGGTGTACATCATGGCTTCAAACATGTACTGAACCTCTGTCTATGTGCAGGGTAACAGGAGGTTATTTATTTGTAGTCTAATGAATACATGGTAATCTGGGACCCGTAGAAACGGGGGGACCCAAGCAAGGGGGAAAACCCCTCGCGGGTGAAGATCAGGGCCACGTAGTTGAGCAAGAGGGCTCACCCTGGCAACGAAATGAGATGACATAAATCTGGAGGTGAATGGAGAAGGTGAAGTGATGAAGGAAATGAATCACAAGCAAGCTGAGCACGCAATGTGGTGGCACCAAGGATGTTGGCCGGGTAACCTGGCCCTGGGTTTTGCAGGAATTCTGCCTGGAAAAACCCAGAAAACCCCGGCCCTGGGCACGAGCAAAATCACAGGGATTCCTGTGATTGAGTGCCGTAATGCCCGCCAATGCTCGCCATTTTCCAGGCACACCTGCAAATCGCATCCAGCTATTTGATGCAATTTATTGCATATTTTCCCGCTCACTTGTTCTCTCCCATGTGCATGTTTTCCACTACGTCATTTTGTAGTACTAACACTCTGTATTTGGCCAACCATGAAACCCACCACAATGCAAAGCGAAATCCATGATTAAATACAGATAAATCACAGCTATCCAGCTGTATAGATTATACCCTCAAAATAACTTGTTAAACTGGTGAAAAGGGGGATATACTCTTGGGGATGTTTACCCCTAAAAATGCACCACATACACTAAAGAAATTGACCGTATATATGCCCCTCTCCTGTGTGCGATCGTTTCTTCCGTGTTACAGGATACTATATACAAAATATCAGGATGCTAGGACCCCTGGAAGACACAAAAATAGGGGGATTGGTGCTCAAAGGGGGAAATCCAGTATTAGATGCAGTCTGGGTCCAGAATAAGAGCAATTGAGGAGATTCCATTGAGTACATTCTACTCAGAATTGAATTCTGCATATATGCGATGTGCTTCAATTTCTAAACTTTTGTTCATTCATCATGTCCTATGTACCAGCCTTGTATGTCTATGATGCTCCTATGGGAATTTCTATAAGGAATACACATGTTCTCAAACATTCAGCAGATGTGATAAGGTCAGAGAATGAATGAATGAGTTATCAGGTTACATGCTATATAATGCTGAGATTATGAAAAGCCTGACTGGCGAACAGAAAGGCGTTAGAGGGGAATAGGGGTATTGCCCGGTTTGTGCAACAGTTCAGACACTTCCTATGATTGGATCAGACTAAAACTTGGCGCAAACATTGCTACAGGTCTCTAAATATATAATAAGTCCTTACACTGAGGCTAGGTGATCTGTGCGCGGCCAGCGTGCACCATTAACCATTTCTTGGATTGTAATTCCCGTATTTGAGTGTGTTTCAAATATATTTGTAACATGTGTTGTATATAGGTGGAATCTCCTAATTTATGCGCATTTAATGAGCCCTTAAACATGTAGATGTGATGACCTTTAAGGTACTTGCCTGCCTGCCTGCAGATGCTTGCAAAAATGCGGCATTTGCCGGATTCCCGTGGATTCCCGCATGCCCGCTTCCAAGCACAGGCACAGTCTTTAGGGGTTGAACTCCTGGCTCCAGGTGCGGGAATCCTGGCTTCTACCCAGCCGACATCCTTAAGTGGCACAGACTGGCCAAATGTGGTAGAACATGCGGACACACCCGAAGTGAAAGACTGTGAGCATTCTGGCATGCTAATGCGTGCATGTTGGGTTGCCAGGCCTTACTTCTGATGTATGTTTTCTGCATGTGCAGGTGCAATGATTTGAAGGTTACGCCAGTAGCCTAAGAATGCATCTGATTTCCACTGACCCATAGCTTTGATGACGTCGGTTGATACACCTGTGGCTAATAATTGTGATGTGCCTCTTATGCGGAAACGATGTCTGGTTATCTTGCCAGCGCCATGTTTAGACCAAATCATGTTGCATCAGTTGAGGAAGGTCTCTTCGGTGAGACAATGAATTCAGTTGAGTTTGGGGTGGTGGAACGCGAATAGGTGGCTGTGGTGGGGTATATGTTTCTTCTGCGATAGGTGTCGATTGAGAGCAGAGATGGGGTCGAGTATTCTGGACTGGCATGTCAGAATGATTGGTTGACCACAAAATTGGTTGGTTTTTGTCTGTGGGAGGTGTAGAGTTTGGGATCCAGCCTTGGATGCCACATGTTTGAGAGATAGGTGTGATGGGAAACAGTGTGGGTCATGACAAGCTCTGGAAGTGCCAAGCAACTCTCCCAGCCGGCACTGTCCCCAGAAGGCTGTTGTTGTGGCTGCAAAAATGGCAAGGTCGAATGGGTCAGCCAGGTTGAGTTTGTTGTGTATTATTGTTAGCAGTTGTAACGTTACAGGTGGGCGGAGGTCTTGCTGAGAGGAAGCAGGGGTGAGCACATTGATCACCCGTAGTATATAGCCTAGACGCCAGTTTTCCTTCCAAGTGAGGCCATGTATGTGGTGCCATGCCTTAAGTCCTGAGATTGTGCTTGCTGCTGTCCCACCGGCCTTGCTGCTGGCAAAAGTGGTGGCAAAGGCACACGGAGTATATTCATCGGCAGGAAAACGTAGGGAGGGACTGATTTGGTTAGTGTTGCAGAATTCTATGTAATTGCTGATGCTGGATTTGTAGTTGCTGTGCGTGCCCTTGGCCAAGCTGCTGTGCAGTATGCGCCCCATGGCGCAGTGGATGTCCATCACATGCAGAAGCGGGTGTTCTGTGGTGTCTGGTACCGGGTTTAGTGGTATGAGGCCAGATCCTGCGATGACAGCCTTGCTGCTGCAGGGAGGTGGGCGTGTCAGGGAAGGTGGGGTCTGGGCTTGATTTTGGGTTTGGGTTTGGGTTTTGATTTGATGAGGGCCACAACTGAGTGTTCATTTAATCTTGGGTGCCATCAACCCACTTCAAGTAAGGATGTTGCGCGGGAGGATCCCGGGAATCCCGCTGCCCGCACCCAGGAATTGGGCCCCTGGAGGCCCTGCTCACGCTCGCGCTCCCACCCACACCCGGGAACACCGGATTCCCTAGGAAACCCGCAAATGCTCGGGGAATGGCAAGAATGTGCGGGAAGGCCGGGCACCATACCTCAAATCCCGTCACATTGCCATGATATATAGCTCATTAAATGCGCATAGATCAGGGGATTCCGCATATGTATATTACATGTCCTTAATAAATTTCAAATTCATTGAGAACAAGCAAATACTGCCCCAGGATATATAAATCTCGCACGCAGGCCACGCACAGACCGGCTGGACCCAGCGTAAGGATGTAATATATATTCCATAGGCTTTATCAGTATATATGCCAGGTTTCAGCCCAATCCAATCACAGGAAGTGTCTGAAATGCTGTAAAGGCTCTAGAATACCCCTATTTCCCCCTGAAGTCTTGTTGCTCACTTGCCAAAGTCCTCATGATCCCAATGTTACATATAATAGAATCTTATCACACATATGTAACTGCTCTGAAACTATCTCATCTGCTGAATGCTTGTAAACATATGTATTCCTTGCAAGTCTTCCTATAGGGGCTGCTACAGGGATACAAAGCAACTACACAGGACAAGATGAGTGATCAAAAGTGTAGAACGTAAAGCCTATCGCATATATGCAGAATTCAATTCTGAGTAGAATATACTCATTGGAATCTGCTCAATTGCCCTCATTCCGGCCCTAGACTGCATCTAATACTTGGATTTCCCCCTTTTGAGCACTATTTCCCCTGTTTGAGTACCTTCCAGGGGTTGCAACATGCTGATATTTTGAACATAGCATCTAGTAGCATATATATAACAATCGCGCACAAGAGAGCCGCATATACACGGTAAAATCCCTTAGTAGGTGTGGCGCATTTTCAGGGGTAAATATCCCCCAGCAGTAATTACCACTTTTCTTCATCCTAGTAATTTCTTATGAGGTGATATGTTACATGGTTGGAAAGTGGTGAATTTCCTTTATTTAATAATATACATAACATCCAAGTGTGATGGGGTTTGTGGTTTGTCTAATTTTGAGAACAGTGCTAGTAACTGTCTACATGAAGATTTGCTACGCGGGAGGGATTGAGTGGGCGGAAAAATGTGAAATAAATTGCATAAAATAGTTCAGTATGTGACGCATATATCCAGGAATTTCCGCGGGAATTGGCGGGCATTTGAGCGCTCAGTGGCGGGATTCCCCGGGAATCCCGCTGGGAATTTGACCAATTTTGGTCATTCCCGCGCTCCCGCTCCCTGCCTGCACCTGGGAATATGCGGGAATTTTTGCCCACAGCACCGGGAATTCCCGGGTGCTGGTCTCCCGGGCGACATCCTTAACTTCAAGACTGGACCATTGCTGTGTAGTTCAGGTATACACTTGATGGTGTCATGTCATGACCCACCTTGTTTCTCGTGGCTTGTACGTTTTCTTGTGGCTCATGACCTGAGTCATTTCTGTAGGCTGTGTTTTTCTTTGTCTGACTTGCACTGTGAGCTCATCAGACGCTGCCTCGTTTTGTACGACTCGCCACATACCTTATGCTGTGCGAGTCTGACTCAATGTATGCTCTTGTTTTGTTTGGGCTATACGCCCTTTGCCTATATATTCGAGCCTGAGCAAGCTTGGTTTACCCAGCTTGCTCTACGCTAAGCATGTCGCACGGAAGTTCTGCTCGCGGAAATTTGCAATACCCGCAGCGAATAATACCCGCAAATACCCGTGTGCGAGTAGCGAGAGCGAGAGCAGGAAGCACAGATATGCGCGGAATACCCGGCGGAAATTCTGCGGAATACCCGCGTTTAAGCGCCAATATTTCCGCCCAATATCCGCGCATCCATCCCACATTTCTCCGCATTTATTTACAGTTTATTTCGCATAGATCGTGCAGAAACACTGCTCAGAGTCTCCAAGGCTCAATTTCTGAAGTTTGAGTGTCCACAAATCCCACCACATTCTCATGATAAGTACCCCATAAAATGCGCATAATTCACAGCATTCAGAATATATAGGTCTCACTATCTACATAAATCAAACAGGCTCTGTGAGGGGGATTTACTCCTGGGAGGGGGAATACCCCTGACAAGCGCCACACAGACTAGTGAAACTAACCGCCAGAATGTCGCTCCCTTGTGCGCAATGGATGCGCTAGGGTGTAGATAGGCCGTATACCAAGTTTCAGACACTCAAGAGCATGAGAAGCGATGTAAATGGGGGAAATATGTCGCCCAGGGGGAAATTCCCAGATAAATCTCCTTCTACAAAATGAATGGGGATGATTTCAAGAATTCCAATGAGTACATTCTACTCAGAATGCCTGGTTACCTTAGTGCAAGTCTCACTGATCTTTACCTATAGTGCAACACCAGCAATGTAGCCGGCTGGTAAGACAAGGCTTACTGATGATTGACCAAGAACTCATGTGACCAGTGTGTTAGCCACAGACTACCTGCAAGTGAGATACTTTCACAGGTGATATATTACATTCTTTTGATAACATTGTATGAGATCAAGTCTCCTGAAATGGTCTCAGACTGGTCCAACAACAGGTGGGGATACAGGGGGGACTATATGGAGACAGCATGTTAAGTACATATGGTTCCACTGATTAGAATCTAATGAAACTTTGGCAGTAAATAGTATTAAATGTCTCCACATTGTGTACACTCGCACGCTAGTATAAATCGCAACAGGGGGGCGCACAGAAGCCATGCGACGCTTTGTGATTATTTATTTACAGTAAATCATGCACAATCTCGGGCATTTAATTTTTCCTGAAAGTATGATGCATATATTCTGAAAGCCCTGATTTATGCGCATTTAACTGTATAGGTTTGAAGTAAATGTGATGACATTTGCAAAAAAAGCGCGGAAATACCCGCAGAATTCCGCGTTTCCGCGTGCGGAAGCGGGAGCCGGAGCGGGTAGCCTCTAAATCCGCGGGTATTCCGCGTGCAAGAGCGGAATTCCGCAAAGACTTCCACGTGACATGCTTATCTCAGAGTGTGTAAGCAATCTAACCGTTAAATTACAGCCAAATCCATTTAGTAGAAGCTGCAAAACCATGTCTGTAAGCTGTGGTAAGGGCAACGCATAGGCCAACACAACAGCCCAATGCAGCCAAAACAATACAAAACATTTAGTTAGTGCATATGGGCATCTACACAACCCCCCCAAGACGATATGACCATGTTCATTAAGTAACAACTGCTGAACCTAATGGAAACCCACAATGTCAGCTACATGTGGTTCTGATTGACATCTCAATGAGGTCTTAATAACATTTATATGGTTTTGAGAGGACTAGCAAATGGATATATACAATTGATGAAACCCCCTTGGTAGGCAGCATAGATGCCTGAAACTCAGCTCACAAATGACTCAAAGGTCATTGATGCATAGGTGGGCTGCAGACAAAAAATATGAACCATAGGTCCGCAGTGAGCCTACACGTAGCTGGGACAATGAGCTACACATAGGGCTGAGCCTACACACTGATGCAACAGTCTACGCGCAGATAGTATCTACGCACTGCTGGCATTTAAGCACAACTTGTACCCACGCACAAACTCCGATTACATGCAGAGAAAGTTCCGAATTGCTACTGAATGCAACCTACATTAGTAAAAAAACCAACTATAAGTAGAAAACCTTCATTTGCGCCCTGTTTCTTCATTGACAGTGGTAACAGGAAAAGAACATGTTTGTTTTTACCTGCACATCTCAGGTGGGAAACCGTTTATGTTGTTCTACTCATCTGAGGTAAGCCAGCTGGTAGTGCACATAGTGTATATGATGGAAGGAGATGTCAGAGGGTTGACACAGTGTTATCACCCTGTGTAGCGGAAGCGCTGAGAAGCTGGACTAATTGGAAAGTTAAATTTCCACTCCCGTCTACATGTGACCGCATTTGCACATGCAAATGCTCTTTACGTGTAGGTAAAAGTTTGCATTGTGCGCAAACCTATTTGCAATATTATTCCTCAGTAATTACTATTGAAAATTACTAACACGAATGTAAGGTCTTCACTCTTGCGAGCTAACTACCATGAATCTTAACCTTTACCTGCGCGTCAGTGAAGCGAAGATTGACGTGAAATTTCAACTTCACTGTGTCGAGGTTCTACGCGTAGTCTTGAAGTGGCCGGCTGCAGAGACTCACGTAGGAGGCTGTTCACCTCAAAGCTATATAAGAATGGTGAGCAGGCCTGGAATCCCAGCTTGCTCTACCTCCTCCATCTCCCCTGATAGGTGTGCAGACATAGTAGTAATTTAAGTGAAGGCTTTATCATATCACTTGTACTGATGTCCTCACAATTACTAGTAAGAGATAACTTGCAAAGTCACAACCTAAGATATTAAGCATAACTTTCCTGCCACATTATCGGCCTTGACCACTGCTGGACTCAGTCCTCTAACACACGAGATAGGCTACAACGACCTACTAAGTGGTCATACAATAGACTCATAGAATACATGCCACAACCCAGAGGAGGGCTGTGACACAGTGGCCAGAGTACACATAGCATACGATTACGGTTTACACCAACCATTGCACCCTGGGGAAGGATGCTGGCCGGGTAGGACCCTGGGCAGCTGTTGCCAGGGGGCGGGCTTTCAACCTCCAAGGGTCCTGCCCACACCCGCACCCGCACTTTGCAGGCAGCTGCCAGCGGGCGGGTATGCCCCGCCACTAATGTCATCACAATGACATCTAACATAGCTCATTAGATGCGCAGATATCAGGGAATTCCGAATATATAGGGTTCATGATGTGAATTAATTGTCCACATGTAGAAATAGAGCAAATACTATTGCAGAAACACGAAAGGCGTACGCAGGCCGCATTGAAGCCTTTTTAGCCCAGCGTGAATGCATATAGAAGAGCAATAGGGGTAGAAGGATCTATGTACCAAGTCTCAGACAAATCCAATCACGGGAAGTGTCAGAAATGTACTTCATACTTGAGACTCCCCCTATTCCCCCTATGAGTCTTGTTTCTCACCAAGTAGACTTATTTTGGCCTGAGCAACAATTAGATCAGATGGGCACATATCTGTAGCATATGCTATCAGGTTATCTCATATACTGCAGCCCTCCAGGTATCTGTAATCTATGTATCCATTCTCACTGTAGCATCTACGGAGATACAGGACTACAGTCTAGAAATGATAACATGATCAGATATGAAAAGGATAGACCACCCTAGGTGTAGGCAGAACTGAATTCTGAGTAGAATGTGCTCAGTGGAATTTAGTCAAATGTACCCATTCAGGTCTCACACTACCTTTAATGCTGCTTTTCCTCCCCTGAAGAACCAAGTCCCCCTGTTCAGTCCCTTCCTGAAGCCATATCATGTGATTTTTGACACATAGCCTCTATTGCATACATGAAGGGATCGTACGCGGAGGAGCAGCATATACAAGGTCATATTCCCGAGTCTACATGACGAATCTTCAGCTGTGAATCTTCCCCAACACTAATTCCCCCTGTTCTCTGGTGTAGAAATTGACATTGAGGGTATGTAGTACATATTAGGAGTCGGCTGATATACATATTTAACTGTGCGCTTAATATTACAATGCAGTGAGAGTTGTGGTCACTCGAATTTTGAGATAAGTGCGATAAAAAAGGCTTCAGGGAGAACAGCTACACGAAAGGAATTGAATCATCAGAAGAATGTGGAATAAATTGCACAAAATAGCCATGTATCTTCTGCGTATGCTTATGAAATCTTGCGGGTATTGAGGAGTTTTTCGGCACTTAACGCCGGGCTTTCATGGGATGCCCGCCTACCTTCTGTCTAGATGTGCAATGCCCGCGCTCGGGCCCGCGCCCGCAGGCCGGTCATTCCACCTTTTTACAGGTAGGATGCCTGGAAACCCAGCACTCGGGTTATCCGGGCAACAGCCTGAACCTGGGGTAATAGAAGGATGCAAGGGAATTTAATCAAAGACATGCTTTGACACTCCCCAACGTTGGAAGTTCAGGTGCATCAATCAAGCAGCCTCACAGTATACGGCCGCCTGTGTGGCCCAAACTACGCATGTTGGCTCAAGACTGGTAAACTACTGCCGTGGAGATGTGTGACAGGACCTTGGTGATGAGCCAGACAACCTCCAATACCAGAGCTAGGAGGGCAACAACCAATGGGAACTGGCTGAGAGGCTTAACTGGCCAACCAACAGCTTTGTATGGCTGGCGGCAACTCATCACTCTAGTTACTGTCCACTGTTATGGCGGGCCACATAAAACGCTGACCACTCCACGACCCAGTTCTGCTGGTCCATTTTCAGTAATGAGCTGGAAAAAAAGATCTACCTGCCTCAGAAGATGAGGAGTGTGGGCCCCCCTGCAAATCGAGATGTACAAGGAGACCCCGTATTGGCTGGAAGCGTCACTTGGCAAAACAACGTTGGCCAACTCACACTTGGACCGTCCACGACTTCTGCTGAGTCCCAGTGCACTAGTTGCCCACCAGTCAGGGCAGCAATCCTCAACCGCATATGTCATTTAGCTTACGCTGGGCAGTGACGGGGGGTCTATACATGGCCCTCAATTGCAGCCTTGGTTGAAGGTCTAGATCTCCTAGGTTGAGCTGCGTTGGCCAGCCGATGGAAGCCCCACAAGCTAGGGAGTCAAACCCATGGCATGACGAGGCTGTAATGCAACCCTTGACATAGCCCTCGTAGCCTGGGTTGCAAGCGCCCTCTCCAGACCCCAACGGGCGCCTTGCAAAACCAGGAGTGACACAAGTTCCTTATGCCCAAATTGGGCTCCTGGCACTTCCAAAACCCAAACTAGGATTTCAAAGCAGAGGGAGACACCGCCCACGTTACCCCCAGGTTATAGGTGAGGATTGAGCCTCGCGCATGGGGTGGAACAGCGGCACTTGCTGCCTCATCTACAATTCGTACATGTGTTTGGCAGGCCACCTGCATGTCTATATATGTAATTTGGGATCATCCCACCCATCGCATGAACTGAGCGCAAGCTATCATGCGAGATGTCCTCATTCTATGTGGACATTGACCTCACTGTCTCAGGGAATCAAGTATATTGGTATTTGTGGCACCAATCGCGCCAACACTCAGCCAGCTGAGCAAGGTGTGTTGTTATGCACAGTGGTGACTACATCTCCTTCATTACCCACAATGTGTGACACACCCATGTCGCACAGGCGTCCCAGGGATGTATCGCCTTGAAAGCCACATGAACAGCAACTCAATACTGCAAGATGCGCCCATGTCGGCCTAGGATGAGTGCAGCAGCCTTGGTACAGTTAGCTAACTGTATCCTCCCATATGTACGGGATGCTCACCACTCAAACTTGGGTTGCAAGGCACAGCTGCTACACGCTGAGGTGACAAATCACCACAACCACTATCCCTAACATCGGTTTGGTCGGACAAATCCCCCACAAATGGCCAGAAAACTGCAACCACCTGCCTTGGCAGGACGGTCCTCGACACTAGCGGCTGCGACGACACAAAACCAGCCAAACTACCCCCTGGCAATGGCAATTGTGCCAGCATTGTGGAATGCACGTGTTGAGGGAAACCCACAGCAATACCACAGCCATTGGCTAAGCTGCGTCTACCTGACATGGTCAGGAGCAAAAGTGAAATCTGGGGACGGATTTTCAGGGGCAGGGAGCGGCGTAAAGACCCTAGTGGGCAGTAAGCCAACAAAGGGCTGCACGCACACCGTGGGTTCAACAGCAAAATAGTAACAACCTAGCTATCAAGTCACTCACACAACTACTGGCGACGCAGAAGACAAGGCCCGGACAGCTCGCCAACGAGGCGGGATAGACGCATGTGTGTCGAGAGGCCCCGGGCTTGGGTTGAGCAAGACACACCACCCTCACTAATGTGTCCCGTACCTAAAGAGCTGAGGCTAATTCCCCACCCAAGCATGGGCCACCATGTCTTGCAGACGTCAACAAGAGACATTAAGAACATAAAGGAAGTCCGGACAGGGACCAGTTGTAAACAGTGTAATACACCAGCCCAGACAATGGAAGCAGGTGCTGCAGCTAGGTTGCAATATGGCCGCCCGCGAGTGGCGAAAATTGCAAATGTGGAACCCCTAACTGGCCCCACCGTACAACATAACCATATAATTAGGGAGACAGTCAGGGATCAGTGGCAAGTTAGATGGGAACCCCAAAGCACACCCATAGGCAAGTGTTACGGCCACACAGGTGCCAACAACCATACGGGCGACTACCCCCCACGGACTGTGCTCAGGTGCGCTAGTCGACTGCCAGTCAAGTTCGCCACAAGGAGCGTATTGTTGCCAAAAGTCCAGGAGACACTCAGGACCGCGTATATGGGGTCAACGGTGTACCAATGTCTGCACTAACAGTCGGCTGGGTACTACCTTAGGCGAAGATCCACCTGGGGACCATCATCTCAATGGGGTGATTGACTCTCATGTCTTCTCACCACGCCAGGCGGCCGTCCTGGGTAAGCCCCCCAAATGGGGACCTGACCACCTTGTGGTAGCAAACCCAATGGTATTGTTGATGCCACCCGACACCCCTGCAACTCTCCAATAACTACCGCTACTCAATCAATTGGGGGGTTGTCTGACGGGAGCATGGTGCAGACTGAAATCTCCTGGCAGAGTTTTGAGGAGAAGGAAATGGGACCTGTCCATCAGGCAACTGTTAGCACCTGACAAACACAGGCACACCAACCATCAGTCGCCAACTTGGAAGCTTGCTTTAAACCCCATAGCCCGCAGCCAAACAGACGCAGCCAACAACCAAGTGGACTGAGGCTTGGATGGCTGTGTCAACAACGCCCAGCATTGGTGCTGGAAGTCATGAAAGCCGTGTACGATGTGCTGAGGGGGAGGGAGTGGTACGCACGAGCCCTGCGGTACTGGCAAATGCGGGACGCCGCATTTGTTGTGGTCACACAAATTGAGCACTGGCGTTATGGTTTCCAACTCAAAACCATTGCACAGCTCATCCCCCCTCCTGTCACTGTCGGAGCAATGCGGACGTGTTGCCCATGCACAAGGGACAAACTTCATGGCATCCAGGATGATTGGCCAACAACGGACGAGTCCACCCTACACGCAGAACGGGGTTACACGCTGTGGAAGAGACTCTTCAGGGTGAGCATGGCACACACATACCTAGCCCAACCAGTACATGGCTGCCGTTGTGTAGAAAACTATCTTTATCTTTTTCTTATTATTATTTGTTGTTTTGGAAACTGTCCGTTCCCCATTGTCCATTTATAGTGTAGGTATGGGACTCCCATGGAGTCCGGAGGGGGAGAGTGTATAGGTTATTGGGACCAGGTCATGTGCTACCTGGGCCCTCATTTGTACTACAACCACACCTGAACCAGTTGTTTCGCCTTATAGTCTATACTTACTATTATTCCTTTAGGAATTCACACATCACTACAGGTTGTTCCCACGTGCCTGGGGACCACATATGCCCTCCTGCAGCACTCTCTTTCCAAGACCCCCTGGAGCCTACATTCAGTTACTAATGTTGCCACATTGTTTACTTGATCAGATTTTGACCCAAGCATTGAGATCCCATTACAAGACGCAGTCTTTTGTCAAAGGTTTACATCCAGCACTATTTGCAACATTACAATATCAAATACCAGAAGTGGTACAATAAAGGCGATCTCAACTGGGAGGTGAAATTCAATCTCAAGGTCCTCAAGGTGCAGGGCACTACTATCAACCTAAATCTTGTCTTCTAGTTTTGTAAGTCCACCAAAGCTGGTATTTTCTTTTGTACGCTGGGTATGTCCCTCCCAATTTGAAACACGCTGATGGCTGAGATGTTTTGCTTGGCTTGGGGGGCTAGCCAGCACTGGATGTCCGCACGTTCTTCTGTAGTGAAGCTATCTCCCCGCCCCCCAACTCATCCAATTCTCATATGCAAACATCTGCATTCTTGTTAATTTCCAACAAGCAGCCAACCAAGTCTTCTCAGCCTTTGCAATCTACTTTTGCGCTGGGTAACACGTCTGTGAAGCACTTCATTATACCCTAGATCAAGACTCAATCCCCTTCCTGTTTTTAAGCCACCTTGTGCACCACTGTCCATTAGAGATTCAGCTTATAGTGCTGTCAAAGCGCTTGGCTCTTGTACCCCTTCCACCTTATTGCTTCAAGTTGGTCACCTACCTCCTGTACAATGTCAAGCGCTAGCACCATTAGTACCCACTCACCGTCAGCCTCTTGCAGGGTCATTTTTAGGCCAGGGTCTGCCCTCCTGACTGGACATGGGCTAGCTCCAAGTGGAGGGAGCAGCCTTTCACGTGGAACCAAATTGCCAGATGATGTCTCACCTATCACTGCTGAGGCTGTTTGTACCGACCAATTGAACTAGACAAGGCTAATGGGAATGAGGGAGGAGCAGTTTGAGCAGGAGAGTAGTGCAGGCCAAGCAGGACGCCAAGTGGCACCAGATGATTATAATATAGATGGACTGGATGCAGACGTCGAAACGGTTTCAAATCTTGCAGGGCAAAAACCTCGCTGACAACATCGTGGCGTTAAAACAGGTGTGCACAAAGGTTGAAGTGGCCTTGGCTAGACAGAACCTATTAAGGATGTTGGCCAGGTACAGGCCACAATTTCTTTGCCAAGAGTCAGGAACTCAACCCTCTGACGCTCTGCCCATGCCCGCGCCCACGCTTGACGCTGGGAACACGGGAATCCGGCGAATCCAGCAAGTACTGGCACTGTTGAAAACATCTGCAGGCAGGCGGCTACGAAGGAGTATAAACACCATCACATCCATATGAATTACAGCCCATTAAATGCGCATATATCAGGGGATTCCAGCGATGTCTTTCACATGTATAAGGTAAAATACCATCACCCTGAAATTCAGGAAATACAACCTGAAGAGTCAGTAAACGCGGATGCAATCCTCACACCGGCTCTCAATGCTCTGCTTAAGCTTGAATTACATGCACTGTGTGCTACAGACATATGCATACCAAAGCTCAGGTTAATCAAGCCCTGGGTAACTCATGAATTGTTGTTTAATCTTCAGAATACCTCTCTTTCCCGCTGTGACCCTTCTGTGTACCAGCTAGACTCCTCCAGGCTTGAGCGATATTTGTAACTGTCTATATTATCTCCAAATTTAGCTGCTGAATTGCTCTAAATATGCATGCTTCATGTCATTAATCCTATTGGGGGACCAATAGGGCCACAGGCTTACTTTCTAAGCGACAATCATATCATGAAGGTTCCTGAAAATGCAGGACCTTAGCTATATGCACAATCCCACTCTGAGTGGAAGGTACTCATTGGAATTTACTCAATTGTACTAATTGTGGCCCCGGAGTGCATCTACGGCTGCATTCCCCCCCCCTCAGGGTTCATTCCCTTGCTTGAGTCACTTCCAGTGGACAGAATGTCTTGGGATTGTGTATCAAGCATCTTACACTGCGTATGCAGTGATTGCACACCATGGAGTAGTAAAACTACAGTGAATTTACTAGTGCATGTGCTGCATGCTCAGGAGTTAATATTCCCAATCCCCCTTTTCCTTAGTGTATTTAATTAGTTAGAAGGTATGATGTATAAGGCTGGATAGCTGTGATTTATCTACATTTTATGGTATCTGTTCCTTTGCATTGTGGTAGGATTTGTACTTGGTCAGGCCCAGAACATTAGTACTGCAATGTGACTGCACGGAAAACATGCACACAGGAGAGGACAAGGAAAAATTCATTGTATTCAATAGCCGGATGCAGGTTGCGGATATGTCTGCAACTTGGCGGGCATTGGCGGGCATTACAGTGCTTCATAGCGGGAATCTACAGGCATCCCGCAAGGAATCACAGTGGATTTCCTGGTGCCCAGGGCTGGGGTTTTCTGGGCAGAATTCCCGCAAAACTCAGGCCAGGGTTGCCCAGCTGACATCCTCATAACCTATTGCTCCCCACCACTTTGGCCGGTCAAGGCTTGCGGTCATACTTTCCCACTCCCACTCCTGCTCCACTCCCTTCTTCATTTGCTTGTCTTGCTCCTGGCCCATAACTCCACTAGCACCTGACTCTGTGCTGATGATTGGATCTGTGCCCACCTCTCCACACATACCCACAGCACCTGCGCCGATGTCCACAATTGCACCCACACCTGCACCTGCATTCACGGCAATACCTGTGCCTGTGCCTCCACCGATTGCTAGCACAGTTCTTTGTCCTGTTCCTGGTGCCAGCCCCCCCCCCAAGAATCTAAGTACCCTCTGACCCTGCCTCAAGGCTACAGGCAAGCTTCCCCATACAGCTATGGCTATCCACCTCCGCATATCTACCCTGCTCCTGCTGCCCATGGGTACCCTGTTACTGCTCCCCATGGCTGCTCTGCTCCCAGCTGTGGCTACCCACCTCCCTATTTTTCTCCCACTCTTGGCCATGGTTCCAGCTACAGTTCTGGCTACGATCCCAATGCTCCTGGGCTAGCCTACCACTGGATCTGAAGCTGGCGGCCCATGGCCATCACAATTACCACAAGCCCCTCCGTGTGACTTTTCAGAATGTTTCAACCAATGGTCGTCCCAGCGGGGATTGGCTAACGCCAGCAATCTATTCCACACCCTGCCACCCGTCGGACCTAGCTAGAGTTAGTTAAGCAGTGGACACATCTCAGCTCTCAACACAGCTCGGCCCGTGATGGGCATTCTCTCAAACCATGTCTGTCAAGCGTCTACAGGAAGTCCCAATGGACAATTTGAGGAATCTGGGACGGTTCCTGGGAACCCCACGCTTAGTCTGTGAGGGAAGAAGATACCATGGAGGGAGTAGAGAAAATCACTCTTGAGGGACCCCACAAAAGTACCTCTGGCTGCTAAGCTGAATGTTAATTTCAGGTGCCCAGTTTTGTAACAACAGCGCTCATCTGTTCTTTTGACATGGTCCATTCCTTGCGCATGGACTCCCGTGAGACTGTTTCGCCAGTGCTGTGTTGTATTGAGCCTGTGGTGAATTGTTGCTCCTCCCCCTCCTTCCCCCCCCCCCCCCCCCCTGTATTTTTCTAGACGTCTCATATATCATTCTCCATACATATAGAAACAATTCAACAATTTTTCTACAATTACATTGTGTATTGTCATTTTGCATAACTCAAAAATTATTTGTCTCCTTACCCTGTTCAGAGCAAAAGATGTCCATAACATGCTTACCCAATGCTTGCTCCGCACAAAGCATCTTTCCACTTTCCCTGATTACTCTCCAAATCCTCACTCAGACTTGCTTTCCATATCATCAGGCTCCGAGCAACACTGTCTGGAGTGTTGCCAAGTTGTCTGGTAGTTGAA
This sequence comes from Ceratobasidium sp. AG-I, assembly GCA_015039395.1. Classification (NCBI taxonomy): domain Eukaryota; kingdom Fungi; phylum Basidiomycota; class Agaricomycetes; order Cantharellales; family Ceratobasidiaceae; genus Ceratobasidium; species Ceratobasidium sp. AG-I. The sequence continues at coordinate 46,156 of MU132259.1, forward strand.
ATTGCATCGGCATCTTTCATCTATGTTTGACTCATCACACTTGAATGGGATCAGCACCCATGGGCTCAGAGAGTAATCTTAGTTGTATAGCTAAGTGCCATGCCATATTAATTGAAAAGCTGATTGCTTACCTCCATCAGCCAGAAGATATTCTCCAGGCAAAATCCAAATGTCTTGGTCCAGATACACCCACATATCCTGCCACATGCTCATGTCTGGCCATGATCCAATTAAACCACTTTGGAAAGCAATCAATTGACACATGTGATTAACTACTGCTTGCATGTTAACCTACACAGTGAGGTGTGTTATTGATGCTCATAAAACCAATAACAATCACTGACTGATGGACAGGTTTCCTTGAAACATCTGAGTCACCCAACAGTTGTGGTTTGGTCTCTAGACCGCACAACGTACCAGCTAGTGAGCCTATATTATAATTTAGCTTGCATAACTCTTTGAACCGCTTTGAATTCCTCTTTTTGTTCTGCACTTGGTCATTTGACACACTCAAGGCCCTGCTCGCACATTGCCTGGATGACCTGGCATAAGGATGTCAGCCGGGTATATCCTGGGTTTCCCGCTACCCAGGCCCGGAATTAGACCACTAAGGGCCCTTCCCGGGCTCCCGCCCGCACGCAAGCATGTGAGAACCCCCTGGATTCTCGCAAACTCTCACCCATTTGGGAGCATCCCAGGGCATTGCGGGCATCTTGTGGCACAAATGTCACCACATCCACATGTGGCATAGCTCATTAAATGCGCATAAATCAGGGGATTCCGAATATTTGTCTTACATATTGTGAATAGATTCTTAACACATATAAAAACCGCAGATACTGTTTCCGGAAATACAAAATGTGCACACAGGCCATGTATACACCCCCCAGACCCTGCACGCATCTATACAATATATCTGATAGGGTGTTCAAGTATGTCTACTAAATCTGTTTCAAATATATTCATGGGAAGTGACTGAACTGACGCCCCGTTGTCACAATACCCCTATTCCCCCCCCTACACTGCTGTTACTCATCATGTAACTCCTTCAGATACTCAAACCAGTCAGGATCCTCTCTTATATGTATCATTCATAAATCGGGAGCACATTTCATCTGCTGAGGCTCTCTAATTGTGAGTATTCACAGCTATCATTCCCATAGGGGCAACAATGGAGAACTGAGGCCACAGTGGGGACATGAGATCATGGTCAACATTTTAAACACTGCAGCCTCCAAGATATGTTCAAAATCTAAGTGTGAGTAGAATGAATTTTCTAAAATGCTCTCATTCATGCCACAGACTATATTTGGGGCTGATTTGACCACTTTGCAGCACTATTGCCTCCTGTTGAGGACCTTCCTGGCCTCAGGTCAGGTTGATATTTTGGATATCGCATCTTATCGCATATAAACAACGATCGCACGTCAGGGAGCAATATATACACAGTGGCATTGCTTAGTGCATGTGGAGCATTTCCAGGGGGAATATCCCCCAGCAGTATTTCCCACCTCTCACACTTCACAGGAAGTGGTTGGTCAATAAAAGTGCAGGATTTCAGTGAGTACTGCATGATTAAGCTACATATAGCATTAATGATGCTCAAACCAGGAATATTGAACTAGTCTACAACATTTTAAATAGAATTCTTTACACATTTGCTGATAGTGTCCCATATACGGAATTTGAGCACAGCTTCAAGCGATAACACTCACATGACTGTGAAGCTATTTTGAGCGATGTATATGCGGCCCCCTCTGTAAATTCCTACCTATGGATAGTATTTCCTCATAGCCCCTGATTTCAGCACACAAAACCTACACAGAACTGATATTACCATAATTCCTTGTCTCTTGGGCACACTTACAGAATGCAGAATGAGCTTGAGGGCAAGGAACTGGCTGCACATCAGCATTATTGGGTAAAGATCCATTTTTTTTGCACTCATGTATCTTTATTGATGTTTGGGGCTACGCCCTATGGAGCATCATTCCACTATTGGGAAATACATCTGGATTACAGCTATTCTGAAGAGAAGGGAGAAATGGGGCTTTTTAATACGATTTTCACAAACTCTGAATCGGCAAGGTTCCATCACAGGGAAGGGCGGAGGAAACATCTGAAATGCCAAGACAAACAGACTACAACTAAGCTGAAAATGAGGGATGATAATAGCTAACTCTAAACAGCAGTCCATTTAAACCCGGTTTCGGCTCCGGCCAGCTGAATTTGAAGACACCTGCCGAGGCGCTGGGACACTGGATGCTGTGCAACATGAAGTTCCAATCCGCAGCCGCACTGAGGGATTGAACCTACGACCTACGGGCAAAAGCGCATGGGGTGACCAAGCCCAGCGCTGATGTCAGCAGGAAGCGGTGTGAACTACTATTGAGCCATCCAGGCCTGGGTGAAGCCTTTGTACTAGGGCTGCCTGTATAACATCTGGAAACCTGCAAATTCCTAGAGAGCTGTATATAGCACCATATAGCATATATACCTGCTGTAGACAAAGTAGATAGGTCCCAGATTTATAGCGACATCCAGTGCTATATAGCAGCCATAGGTAGCTACATAGTGCTATATAGCACTATATAGCACTATCTAGCAGTGATATATAGCACAGGTAGCAATATATAGCTGCTAGCCAAATTATGTCAACCCAGAAACGGGAATTCTATTCATGGAATCATTTCCAATATTGATCTGTCTCCTGAACTAGCCTGCAGTTTTCCATCCCCTGTGCACCAACTGGAGTATATGCTAGAAAATACCCTCAGGGGAGGCTAGGGGGTGGCACTTGGGACCAAGGGGGAGGGGTAAAGGGGCAGTCTGGCTGGCTTAACGCTGAGAACTCTCAAAACCCACCGGCATAAGCGCCTGCCTTCCCAAACGGGCCGGAGCAGAGGAGACCTCGCATTGTAGGGCGAATTTAGAGAGTCGCAGCACATAATCGCTGCATGTAGCTCCAGGCAGCCCTTCCATACATTCATATAATTTTGATTGTTTTTATTGCCAGAGCCTATAGAAAATCTGCCCTTGCACTCGTCATTGGAGAGAAATCAAATGATGATCTCAGTGCCCAAAAAGAGCACATTTACGGATTGGGAGACTACGGGGGATGTGCTCTCAATATCATTTCATTCTCATTCTACAACTCAGCAAAATCCGGCTTGGCTCCAGATCCCGGGGGGTGGCTCCAGCTGCTCCGGTGGATATGGAGCACTCTGGAGCCCTCGTGAGCTCAAGACTAGACCCAAACAGGCGCTCTGGAGCACTCTGGAGCACCCAGGAGCACCATATCACGTGCTCCTTCAGCTTCTACACGATCCTGAGCATTGCATTTCTCTGGAGCACTCCAGAGTGCTCCTTGACGTTAGGGGGATTTTGCTGAGAATGCCCTGATACACTCATAAAGACTTCAGAACCATGCAAATATCAGCAGAGCACAAGCTGCGGTAATATGTTTTCTTGGTGATTTAATAGCTGAACAACTAATTTAATTTACCATGTAGAATGCTATATGTCGGCAAGACAGATAATGCACCTACGCAGGGCCAGCTGTTAACCCCCAAGATGCTACAACTGATGAGACACAGTTAGTTGCATCAATAGATGGCTATGTAATGGAAGCTGAAATACTGGGACACACTAGTGCCAGCCGAAGCATAGGCCACAGTGCTGCCCACAATATAGAATTAGTGGCTAAACAGGCCAGCTATCCAGCCAAGGGTCCGCCACATGAGGGGAAGACTTCTGTACAATGTTGATGCAACCAGCCACTCAACTCTATTGAGGTGGAGGCAGTTCTAGAGAGTGTAACCCGCCTATTGAACACCCCAGAGCATTCTGGCAAGGGTCATCAGACAAAAAAAATAAAGCAGCACACTATTCGATGGTACACGGCTGTCCAAGCCTGTCTCAACCATCAGCTCAAATCGAATACTACCTTTACAAAGGCTTCTGAGAAGGCAGCTGAGGGACAGGGGCATGGCCTTGAATACGTGCGGTCTATTCAACGCTGGATACGTGCGTACATTGACAAGGGGGACTTTCCAGTTGACCATTATGGATGGTGGAACGTCTCAATGCTTGAGGATGAAGATGTCGCAGCTGTAATTCGACTCCACTGCATTCATGTTGGAAAATATGTTACTGCTCAACACCTTGTCGATTTTCTGAGCAATCCCAGTGTGCGCAAACGGCTTCACCTCAAGAAGATGATCACCGTCCGCACTGCACAGCGCTGGCTACACAGATCGGGCTACAAATGGGGAAAGGAGCCAAAGGGTCAGTACTTTGAAGTAGGGTTGTGTTGTAAAGTCGATTGTTAATAACATATATGTTTAAAACCATGTTTAAAACATTTTTTACCTGAGGTCGCCCAGTTTGGTGTGTTAGAAAGTGTCAAAAATTAGAGAACGAATGTGGGTCTCCCTGTTTGGCAAACAAGCACTCACCTGCGTCAAATAAAGCACACAAAGGTCACACATCCACGTGACTTTGAACACGCAATCTCTTGCTCCATTCCTTCCTTATCGAGCAACAATGATCATCACAAGCGAGGAGAAAAGAAGGCTCTTTGAGATACGGAATTCATTTCTGAACGACCCTGCATACGGGATCCCTCAGGCTTTGGATGCCCTGGAGACTGTTTTACAGTCACCAAACCATCCAGCGTATGGCGTTTGGAAGCAATATATCGATGCTCTCAACGAGTATCTTGCTGATGGTGGAGATATCCCGGGTGCTCCCAAAGTGAGTTGAATTCATTTTATTCTTCGTAGTTTTTGATTCTAACTACAGATAGGCCCCTGATACAGAGCTTGCTGTCCACCATCAAACCCAGGCCGATTTGCTATCGGATGCTGCCGACGAGGACGGATTGGAGCCTACCGAGTCCTCCATTGGTCCCATTCGAACCCAGCGACTCACTCGAACGACAGCAAAGGGAAAGCAAGTTGGTTGGCCACGAAACAATCTAATTGACAAACTTGTCCTCTCACACAACGAAATCGACTCTTCAAGTGCCAATAAGCAACGTGTAGTAACAATTTGCATCGGGTGTGCAAGGAAAACTGCTGGTCGAAGCTCGACCCGCATCCTCGAACATGCAGCTAAGTGCACAGTGAGTCTCAAACTAGTTTATTTAAGTTTCTACTGAGATTCGTCCTTAGGAGCTTCAGAAAAAGCATCACGAGCTCTGGCTCTCAGCCTTTCAAGCCAATGGGCGAGGATCGCTGACCTCAATCATCAAGGATCATACACATCCGCCAGCACCTGTGAGAGCAAACCGAGCAGACACATCAAAGGTATGGTGCCAGCGTGTGTTGTACAATTAACTCCTCTTACCATTGCATTTTCAGACCCAGATAACTCGTGAAGATGCTAGCGCTCCTGGGGAGGTAGCAGTAGCGAACTCAAGTGACCCAGACTCGATGGAGGCCTTTCTCCAGACTAAGCTCGATCAGTTTTTCAAGTCAAGAAAGCCACTCGGCCCCCAGGAGCAAGCCGAAATCGACTTTTTCTTCATTCGATTTCTAATCTGTACTGGGATTCCATTCAACGTCATGAGCTCTAAGTACTTTATTGATTGGTGCACGGCTATGAATGCATCTTGGGCTGTTCCTAACCGGTCTGCATTTGTTGGGCCACACGTTACCTCAGAACTAGCTTGCTATCAAGGGAAACTTATGAAGAAACTGACCACGCTTTCGCACCTATCAATATCTTTTGATGGATGGTCAACTCGGTGCACTCGTGAACTGTACTTAGTTCATGTTACTACCCCGGGCCGGCAATCTTACTGCTTAGGTGCACACGAGCTACTTGACGAAGTTGCGGATGGTGAAACAATAACTGCCAAAATAATGGAGGTACGATTGCTATTCTCTGGCTAGGTTCATACGGCTCACAAGTTGTTAATTTTGAAGAGTATTGGGCAAATTGATGCCAAACGCATCTCTTGTATTGCAGGTGATGCTGGGCCGGCAGTTGCAAAGACAAAGAAGACAATCAACGAAAAGTATCCTTGGATACTGCGAGTGTGGGATCCTTGTCACCAGCTCAATCGGGGAGCAAGTGATATTGTTGTTGTTGCAGGGTTATCTGAGGTAATGTGGCAAGATCTCTTTGCTGCGTACCTATACTAATGTGCTTTTCTTTCTCTAAATTAGGCACTCGGAAAGGCAAAGACAATACTGTCTTTTTTTCATAGGAACTACCTGGCTGCATACAAACTCGATAAGTCGCTTAAGGACCACAAGATCAGCAGGACACTTGAGGCGTTCTCTGAGACAAGATTTGTCATCTCATATCATGCAGGCAACTCAGTCTTGCGGTGCATGCCAGCGCTTCAAGATGTCTGTCTATCATATCCATGGAAAGATTCTACACCCGGCCATGTGAGTGCGATGACATTATTCAGATTATTAGCATATACTCATGTTTTTCAGACCCAACTACAAACCCTCCTCCATCCAAAACACAATCATCGGTTTGTGTCAAAGTTGCACGATGCAATGGATATACTACGCCCTTGGTCACATGCTGTGACCATGCTTGAAGGCCAGCATGTTTCGTGTGCCGACGTATTCGATGCGTGGATCGGACTCTCATTGTCAATGCGCGATCTCTTAAGCGACAGTTCAACGAGTTTCTTCCATCACCGCAATGCGATAATCGCAAAGTGCAACAGTCGATTTGATCAATTTATGAAGGAATCCAGCTCCAAGATGTTTCTCCTGGCTTTCTGGCTTCGGCCTGATCTAAAAAAGCAGGAGCTTATCAAACTCTCCCTCCCACCCTCGCTCGACACTATACCCCGCTCCAATTGGCCACCTGTGCTCCGAGAGCTAATCACTGCTGCTGCTGAGATCTACCATGGAGAGGCGAAACGCAAGGGCACCGGTGGACGCGCCAATGCCGAGATATTGGTCAAGCAGATGGTTAACTACGCTTATAACATGGCGCCGTTCACCGGGCACTACGACGTCGGAAACGGGCCGTTGCCGTGGTGGGAGAACATGCTAAACCACGAAAACGCTTCCCATATTGCGGTGAGTCCTTCAAACCCCTATATTTGACACAAAGTACTCACTCTTCATATTTAGGTGGTAGCTACGGTCTTGTTCTCTATCTCGCCCTCCTCAATTCACGACGAGCGCACTGCGTCTACCCTTGGTTGGCTCGGCTCGGCTCGACGTAGCTGACTCGAACCCAAAACACTGGTTCAATGCGCACAATTACGCGAGTTCTACACAAAAGGGGTAACCGACAAATCGATTCAGACGCACCGCCCTCGCTACATAGTGCCCACCGATGGCCTTGCTACGGACGTTGCTTACGTCGCGGCTCCCAATCTTGAAGATCTCCTAAATCCGGAGGACGATTGCGATGATGCGACAGGTGACCCATTTGCTACCGACACTTCGGAGGAGGTCGAGGACGGGCAGGTTGACCCATTCCGTGTCATGAGGATGGGTCTTAGCTTTGCCATTGAGCACTATGTGGACTTAGGTGGGCAAGCAGTCACCCGGCGATATAGGGAGCATTCAACTCCCTCAGGTTCCTTGGTTACAGTGCCGTCTAGTAGGGACACAGAAAGTGGGAGTCCCGATGAGTGGAAGCCCGAAGATCTTTTCAAGTAGTTTCGTGAAACTGTCTCCATCATCCTATAGCTTACTAATACAATCACATGGTCACGTGAATAATTTCAAATTCTTGTTTTAAACATTGCTTTTGTTTGTAACATCAGAGCTCTTTGCTGGGTAAGTTTCTAACAGCCCGAAAATATTTTTCAACACAACCCTACTTTGAAGGACATGAGCGCGAAGACATTGTTGTGTACTGCCAAACAAAATACATCCCTGCTTGGAGACAATACGAAGAACAAATGGCAAAATATATGTACAATGGGCTGGAGCTCAATCCTAATTGGTCGCTAGAGCTGCAGGTGGGTATGAAACAAGTTATTGTTTGGTTTTGCAATGAATCGACCTTTTACACACACAATTGTCGACTTGTGCACTGGGTGTTCCTCCGAGATCACCCAACACCCTTTCAGAAGGGTGAGGGTAACTCTATTATGGTTGCAGATTATGTATCGGCCGAGGAGGGATGGCTTTGCGACAAGGATGGGTGAGTTCACACAATCAATATCCAATTAGTCAGCAAACTCACAAAAAACAGCTCATCCGCACAGAAAGTTTTCAGGCTGGCAAAAACCGAGACGGGTATTTTACCAATGCTGGAGTTGCAATACAGCTTCGTAAGGCAATCGAGCTCATGCAGTGCCGGTATCCTCTCCAAACCCACGTGTTCATCTACGACAATGTACCTTCCCACTCAAAAGCCCCAGTTAGTGCAGTCTCCGCCAAAATAATGACAAAAGGTCCAAAGAGAGAGCTCACCTTCAAGTCGGTCGATGCACACAGAATTGAAACCCAGGTTCGAATGGAAGATGGACGCTTGAGTGATGGCTCTGTGCAGTCGTTCTATTTCCCAGTAAATCACCCAAAAATGCCAGGCTGGTTCAAAGGAATGGCAGCAATCCTGGTCGAAAGCAACCTTGGCCATATTGCACGCAAGAGAGCAGAGTGCCCCAAGAAATGTAGCACAGGGGTCACCAATTGCTGTTGTCATCGCCCTTTGTCGTATCAGCCCGACGTTGAGGCACGGGACTCGATTATCGAGGAGCTTGCGGAAGAGCTTGGGAGTAAAGTAATCTTCTTGCCCAAGTTCCATTGCGAGCTCAACCCAATAGAACAATGTTGGGGGATGGCCAAGGAAAAATATTGGAAATTCCTGCCCTCAAGCAGCAAAGCAAAGCTTGAGGAGAATATGCTTGCGGCTTTGTCTTTGGTTCCACATGAAGAAATTCAAAAGTTAGTGCGCTATTTCATCTTCTTTATAACTGCTAACCAACCATTGAACATGCTCCAGATTTGCCGCACAATCTCGTCAGTACCTCAATGCATATGCAGCAGGAATGAACGGGAAAGAAGCTGCAGAATGGGTGCATGACAAGAAAAGCAAGTGTTCAGCTCTTGCTTCATAGATATACTGTACTCTAGCACAATATCTCTAAACTACAACCTTTCCATGCATTATTTGTCTGACATGCAGTATAATTAAGACCCCAGAGTCTCCCAATCCGTAAATGTGCTCTTTTTGGGCACTGAGATCATCATTTGATTTCTCTCCAATGATGAGTGCAAGGGCAGATTTTCTATAGGCTCTGGCGATAAAAACAATCAAAATTATATGAATGTATGGAAGGGTTGCCCGGAGCTACATGCAGCGATTATGTGCTGCGATTCTCTAAATTCACCCTACAACGTGAGGTCTCCTCTGCTCTGGCCTGTTTGGGAAGGCAGGCGCTTATGCCGGTGGGTTTTGAGAGTCGTCAGCTTTACAGGTCCAGGTGAACATGACTGGAAATTAGCTGATCAAGATCACTGCTCCCAATGAGGCACAATCACCTGCCATTCTGAGCAACTTCTAATTGGTGCCTGATGAGTCAGCATAAATTTAATATAAGATTCTTGTTATTTAATTCTAAATCTGTTTCCTTTTTAGGAAATTGCCTTATATGGTTAGACCATGTTTGCTACATATGCTATATAGAGCTACCTAGTATGCTACATAAGGATGTCGCGCGAGCAACCTGCATGCGGGAATGCTCGCGTTTGCGGGCACAAATACCCGCAAATACCTGCATGCGAGCAGTGAGCGCGGGTGCGGGTTAGAGATTTTCGGTGCGGGTTGCCTGCAAATTCCTGGCAGGTTACCCGCACTTAAGCGCTGATATACCCGCAGATTCCCGCAAAAATCTGCAGGTAAATCGATAAGTAAACGCACGACATCGTGCAACTTTACTGCTCGAGGGGGGACTCAAGGTGCATGCTGGGCGGAATGGGTGTACCCAAAACCCACCACATTCTCTCGGTTCTAGGCTCATTAAATGCGCAAAATTCAGAGCTCTCGGAATATATATATACTGTACTCAGAATAACTTATCCTGGGGGGTTAATACATGATCTACAGCTGGGGGGAAATTCACCCCTGAAAAGCGCCACAAGCACTAAGAAATCCCACCAGGGAAACATTGCTCCCTTGTACTAATTAGGTTATAATACTTGTGGAACTCTGTCTGCAAATTCTCAGCTCAATTGGGACACTGGAAGGTGCTCAAACAAGGGATACAGTGAGAATAGGGGCCAAAACTCGTATAAATCCCCCCCTACTGTCTAAATGAGAGAGATACAGAGAAATCTAATGAGTACGTTCTGTCCAGAATGCTGCTTTGCAATAGTTCGCTACCTTTGAATCCATCTGATACTGGGACTGGGTGAATCATACAGGGGGGATTTGCTCAGAGCCTGTGGGTACACTTGGGACTTGAGTCACACCGGTTCACATGAATCCTGAGGGGCTATAGATGAGATTTCTGGTACACCAAGGTTTTTAAGTACTGTGAATATATTGTATGATTAACATTTGCCTCAATATTCTTAGTTCTATTGTCACTGCAAGGGTAGGGGGATAGGGGGGTGATTCCCCCCTTTCAGTGCATATCTCAACCTCTGCTCATTGGATTGACTCCAAAACCTGTACATAGATTCTGAGACACCTGGAACAGTATATCGCTACTTCAGATCTGTCAGAATCACTTTGATCGGGCTTCAGTGATGGCTGCGATAGTGGTATATTATTCACAGATTGTATTTCCCGTACTTCTCTATGTAAACAAATTATTTCTGCTAGCGTGAAAGCATATTCAGAGTCAGCTGAATTACGCGCATTTAATGAGCTATACATCGTCTTGATGATATGGGTTTCAAGGTCAGTCATTTATCATGTCGTGCACCAAAGTCCCCCTCGCAGCTGTTATAGACACGCTGCGGGCACGCAAGGATGCGGCTCACAATGCGCCAGTACTGCGAGCGGTGCGGGTTGCTGCTGGTATTCCCGCATTCCCATGTGCAAGTGCAAGCGCTGGTGCCGGTTTAGAAATTTGGCACCGGTTTCCCGCATGCGAGCGCGGGATTTGCGGGAAATGCTTGCCCGACATCTCTAATGCTACATATTGCTATAAATCTGGGCCCTATCTACTTTTGCTACAGCAGGTACATATGCTATATGGCGCTATATACAGTGTTCTAGGTATTTGAAGTTTTCCAGATGAATGTGTCTAACTCTCTAACCAGTCGCATCACAAAAACCAACTCCCTCTGTATTGTCACTGTGGAAAGTGCTTAGGCTAGAGATGTTGTGCGAGCAGTTCCCGCACTTCCGGCGCTCGCACGCGGGAATTGCGGGAAACTGCAGGCAACCCGCTCTGCTCGCATCAATGCGGGTCCCAACAGGTTATGCGAGCATTCTCGCATGCTCGCACGCCCACAGCGTGTCTGTAGGAGCAGCGGGAGGGAGTATTGTCTGCCCAGGGATAATTGAGTGACCTCAAATCCCATCACATTCTTACGATGCATGGCTCATTAAATGCGCGTAAATCAGCGCATCTCGAACATACTTTCACGCTACCGGAATTAATTTGTTTAGGTGTAGAAATAACCATAATACTACCAGGATATAATGTACAACTATCGCAGACATCATTAGAGTCTTTCAGCACCATATATTGTAGGTTTAAGCTAGCGATCAGATGCTCTACAGCATCATAGAACTATATACCAATTTTGGAGATAATTCCATGAGTAGATAGTGAGATATGTGCTGAAAAGGGGGAAGCATCCCCTATCCCCCTACCCTTGCACTGGTGACAGAACTAAGGATTTAGAGGAAAATACAAATCATACATAAGATTCAGCATACTTGAAAACCTTTACATACCAAGAATCCCATCCACAGCCCTTCAGAACTCATGTAAAACAGTGTCTAGTCAGTCTCAAGTGTAGCCACAAGCTCTGGACATATTCCCCTGGAGTGATTCATCAATGTTTAGCATTAAAACTATTCTAAGATAGCGAACTAATGTAACCAGACATTCTGAACAGAATGTACTCATTCGATTTCTCTGTAATATCCCCAAACCAGCTGCAGGAGACAATCAATGTAGGTGTTAGCCCCTATTCCTATTGTTTCCCCTGTTTGAGTCACTTCCAGTCGCCCAATCAAGCTGGGATTTCACGAACAAAGTACCATTCAATGATAAAGGCTGAAGAGCAAAAGCGAGCGGAGTTTCCTTGGTAAGATTCCTCAGTGCTTGTGGCGCTTTTCAGGGGTAATTCCTCCCCTAGGAGTAAATCATGCATTCTGCACCCAAGATAATTTATTAGAGACATAATATTTATAGATTCTGAGAGCTGTGAATTATGCGCATTTAATGAGCCTAACTTCAACCAATTGTGATGGGATTTGGGTACACCCATTCCGCCCAGCGTGCACACTTACAGCAGTCTGCACAGTAAATATGCACGCATTTGTGTGTTTACTTATCGATTTGCCTCCAGATTTTTGCGGGCATTAGCGGGAACCCTGGCGCTTAAGTGCGAGCAACCCGCGCGAGAATTGCGGGCTTCCCGCACAAAAGATTCCATGCTGGCTGTTATGGATACTGACTTCAATCAAGTAGACATGATATGGTCGATATAGCCTAAACTCCTCTACTGGCCTTGTCTTAAATGTTTTATCTTGCAATATACATGTATCTCATGAGTGTTAGTTTTTGTATAAGCTTTGTTGCCTGAAACATGGTATTCCTTTCAATTGTCGATTGAAAGAGTACCTTGTGCCTTACTTGTCGCAATTTATCTTATGTTTTTCTGATATCAACTCATGGAGATATCGCTCCTTTAAGTCTATGCTTAAAAGCATAACTAACTTTATCCCTTCATTACTCATCGCTTAGTTACCTTGTGGTTAAGCGATGACTTGTGGTATCTTTCCCAAGTCTATGACTCATAAAGGATCATATTACTAATCCTGTTTCTATCTTAGAATATGATTAGTATCTCATGGCTCAACCCTGAGTCATTAAGAAGGAATCAACTCATAATTCCCTGAATGACTTGCTTGTTACCTTTCTGAGACTCATGACTCATTAGTTAGATATGACTGCTACTTGTATATAGTTTAATATAATATAGCCAATCAGAACGCTGCATACAGCTATGGAGTCACCACTTGCTCATCCACCAGCCCAATAGAGAATTGGTGACTCACTCTATTGGTGCGACTCATGCTACTATGTATGACTAGGGGCCATCTAGCTCAAGGTATATAAGAGGACCCTCTCTACCCTTAGCTGGCTCTCACCTCACTCTACACCCAGCGTTTGTCGGCTTCTGATTGGTTTCTTTCTCATCTTGTTTTACTGTGTGATTGTGTGCTTCAAGACTACTAAGCCAGCAACTTATCCGCCTCAAGAAACTGTTCTCCCTAGTACCTGTTAGTTGAGGAAACTAAGTACCGACTAATTAGAGGAAAAGTAGTAGATAGCTAAGAAGGCACTGCGAGTTACATTAGTACAGGAAGTACTTACATAGTTTACATAGTTAGTAAACAGTTAGTCCAAGCGACTAGGGTTGAGAGTTATATATAATACTTTAAAGGAACTCAGGCTAGCACCTTCGCTTTTACTGTATTCAATTGTACTACAATTTACACTGTGAACGCATATAATCTAGTAAAGGTCCAACTGTTCTAGGAAACTTACTGAGCACGTTCAAAGCCTTTGAACTTATCCTTTATTTTCCGTCCATTACTGGTTGATCCAGTAGCTTACAGTTTAGGTAGTATATCTCTTAAGCTTTTAAGTTCAGCCACAACCCAAACCGTAACACTGGCACCCGCGCTCACTGCTCGCACCTGGGTATTTGTGGGTATTTATGCCCACAAATGTGGGTATTCCCACACGCGGGTTGCTCACCCAACATCCTTAGCTTAGGCAAAGTGAAGCAAAAGCCTGCGACGCTTGAAGATCATCCAACCCAATACCCTCGAGAGCCTCCTAGCTTGGAGGACAATCCTATTGAAGTTCCCGGAGACCAGCAATTTCCTAGCAGTCCAGCAATTGCTGATGATATGCAAATTCAACCATCTCCTTGGTTGAACGGTCTTCTGCCTGGGAGTTGAGTAGGCTCCCCAGATGAGATCGAGTTAAATCATATGCATAGGCAAAGCGTGCACTCCTCAAGCCCAGCCCATGTGCATACACCACTAGAGCGTCTACCTGATGCACCCATGTCTGATGATGCACTAGACTAAGCTGATGAATCTGATGAATTTGTGGGTGACCCTATGGAGGTGGATTGCAAATATCAACTTGCACTTGAACTTGAGCAGGTGCCTGATGAAGACCCTGGGGGCAAAGAAGGGGGTCCGGATGCTCCAGGTAAAGCATTTGAGGAGCATGAGCTTATTCGGAACACATATATTGATGCATTCATTCAAAAGGTCGTGTATGGTCCAACCCATCAAGGACTTGCCCATATGCTCAAGTCATCTTGCCGCACAATTGCCACCCACCTAGACATTGGTGCCAAGGGTGTTGCAGATATGGCACAAACCATCCGAACAGTTGAGAATTGGCTTGGTGTCAATATTAACAGCATCATCTCTACATTCACATTCTGCTCAATTTGCTGGCGACTGTACTTGCCTGGGTACATGGCAACTACCAAAATTAGTCCAGCACAGTTGAGAAGAACATCCTGAAGTCCATCTGGGGTTGCAGGACGAGTAGGAGGGACTATATCAGGTGAAATAATAGGGATGGGCAAGTGGGGACTGGTAGAATCTGCCAGCTGCTGATATAGTTTGTAAACCTGGCTGATTACCTGGAACGCACGACAGCACTTCTTGCAACACCCCAGACCATTCCAGGCATGACCCACATGGAGATAGGAGAGGTTGCAAGGCTGCAATCAAACCGCAGCAAGGCATAACATATGCACAAGCTCAGCCTCCAGCACACACTCTAGAGCCTCATGCCCCCTCTCCTGTGCCTCTTCATACAGTCCCAGCACCTCACCTTTCAAAGCATGACTCCGCTGTACACACTTTGGGAGCACCAAGAACCAATCCAACTTCACCTGAGGTGACTGGCCGGAGAAAACACAATACCGAAGCATCTGCTTGAACTCCCGAGCAGCTGCCTGGTCTGCAGATCACTGGCAGGCATTGGCAGAGAAATTGGGTGGCGGCAGATCGAAGGGTTGATGGTTTGGGACAAATAGTGGTGTGATCAAAAGCTGAGAGCTGGATGGTTTGAATGATACCAGGCAAGTGTGAAACAAGTGGTGTGTCAGCGAGCAAAATGAAAAAGAGTGGCGGCCTCGGGGTAGGTGACACTGTTCTGAACAATTGATGAGGTAACACAACAGTGGTTTAAGTTGAGTAAACAAGGGTGTGTGGAATGGGTTTGTGTCATCTCATGGAGCTGAATGAACTGTGGTGTAAGTTGTCTGGCCAATGGGAACAAAAGATTGACAAAGGGGGAAGGTGGAGCTGGAATAATGGGAGAGGGCACACTCATTGGACGAGGAAGGGACACCTTGAGATGTGTAATGGCTTGTTTGATTCAGATGACCTGGTGGGGTCAATCGAGCTCTTAAGAATGGTGATTGGTGCGGTATGTGTCTGGGAAAATGTGCAAAACCAAAGGGAAAGGATAACAGCAAGGCTCAAGCCTGAAAATTGGCAAAGAGGGGACAGAGAGCATGTGGTTTGGGACAGGTGACATGTTGTTTGATGCCTAGGAGGCGTGCAGTTTGAATGAGCTACTCCGGAATAGAATTTGGGCACTGGCAGAGGCGGGGGTACGCAAATATGTGAAGGATGAACAGAGCAGACCTAAAGTACCAAGAGAACTAGGATGTTGTCCAGGAGGCTTGAGAGGATAAGCAGGGGGTTGTTGGATGCGCAGAGAGACATAGAGTGTGGGAGGCACAAGCGCTAGAGACAGGAGGGTTTGACAGAGCCAGAAAACGCGAAAATGTCGCAAAATGTTGCCTACTGCAGTTAAAAAGACAGCAGGCTGGTAGTGGTCTACTACCACCAGGTCACCGGGTCCTAAGGAGGGATGAGTACTCAAAACCACAGTCATCACCAGGTGGACATGCCTAAGGGCTGCAGAGGATCTGATTGCTATGGAAGGACAGAAGACACCCCAGGGGCATACCCCTGGGTCACATGACCACTCAGGGCCCTCACTCCAGCAGGGTAGATGCACAGCTGGGAACACCCCCAAACAGAGCCTCCAGCTGCATGAGGGGACTGGACAGCAAGGAACATTACACAGGTGTGCTGCCTAGAGACACACCAGCCTGACAACAAGTGTTGGCTGGGTGTGGTACAGGATGGCTGGTGGAGCAAAGTTTGGTAATCATAATACACTGGCATGGCGGAGTTGGTGGATGTGCAGCCACAGGGCTTGCCACCCATGGTGTTGCAAAAACAGGTCATCTGGAAAACTGCAGGGATCTAGTTATGGAAATCTAGGGGTATATACCATATCTAGTAGATTTTCTAGGAAAAATAGATAGCCCCCTGGTTTATAGGATCATATAGCACTCTATATGCCTATCTAGCAGCTAGATACATCTGGAAACCTGCAAAAACCTAGAAAGCTGTATATAGCACCATATAGCATATATAGCTGCTGTAGAAATAGTAGAAAGGTCCCTGATTTATAGCAACATCTAGCAGTATATAGCAGCCTAGGCAGCTACATAGCACTATATAGTGCTAGATAGCGCTATCTAGCAGTGATATATAGCACATCTAGCAGTATCTAGCTGCTAGCCAAATGATGTCAACCCAGGGAAGGGAATTCTATTAATAGATGCATTTCCAATATTGATCAATCTCCTGAACTAGCCTGCAGATTTCCATCCCCTGTGCACCAACTGGACTATATGCTAGTAAATACCCCCAGGGGAGGCTAGGGGGTGGCACTTGGGACCAAGGGGGAGGGGTAAAGGGGCACTCTAGCTGCCTTTGTGGTCAAGGGGGACATGATTGGAAATTGGCTGGTCATGATCACTGCTCCCAATGAGGCACAATCACCTGCCATTCTGGGCAATTTCAAATTGGTGCCTGATGAGTCAGCATGAATTTAATAAATGATTTTTGTTATTTAATTCTAAACCTGTTTCCTTTTTAGGTAATTGCCTAATATGGTTAGACCATGTTTGCTAGAAATGCTAGTTATGCTAGATGATGCTACATATTGCTATATACTGCTAGATGTTGCTATAAATCAGGGACCTTTCTACTATTTCTACAGCAGCTATACATGCTATATGGTGCTATATACAGCTTTCTAGGTTTTTACAGGTTTCCAGATGTAGCACTGTCTAGCACCTAGCTAGTAGCTAGATACAGCTAGATAGTGTCTAGATATCAAGTATCTAGCAGGTATCTAGCAGTATCTAGCATGAGCTAGCAATCAACTAGCAAGATCTAGCAGATCCCTAGCAGCCTAACCCAATATAGTAATTATTACCTAAAAAGGAAAGAGGCTTAGAATATAGAAATAAAAATAGTATTATTTTTTCTCACCCAATATGGCAATAGTAATTGCCTGATTGGGTCATTTCCCAATTGGGTACATTGCCAATTTGATCATACTCTTGAACTAGCCATGGGATCACTGTCCCCTGTGCACCAACTGGACTATATGCTAGAAAATACCCCAGGGTAGGCAAGGGGGCTCACCACAGACAGGGGAGAGGGGGCCAATGGGGCACTTGGGTTGCCTCAGGGGAAGGGGCACTTGATCATCAAGTCATGTGAGGTTGCCCCATATGGCACTATCAGTTGCCTTGTTGGGTAATTTGAAATAGACCCTGATTAGTCAGGCTGATTAATAATACCATTGTTATTTATTTATTCTAAGCCTCTTTCCTTTTTTGGTAATAATTATTATACCGGGTTAGGCTGCTAGGGATCTGCTAGATCTTGCTAGATGATTGCTAGATCATGCTAGATACTGCTAGATACCTGCTAGATACCTGATATCTAGACACTATCTAGCTGTATCTAGCTACTAGCTAGGTGCTAGACAGTGCTATCTAGCTGCTAGATAGGCATATAGAGTGCTATATGATCCTATAAACCAGGGGGGTATCTATTTTTCCTAGAAAATCTAGATATGGTATATACCCCTAGATTTCCATAACTAGATCCCTGCAGTTTTCCAGATGCCGTACCACAGGTACTGGCCATTATTTGGTGTGGATAAGGATGTCGGCCAGGTAACCTGACCCTGGTTTTTGCGGGAATTCTGCCCGGAAAAACCTGGAAAAACCCGGCCCCGGGCATGAGCAAAATCACAGGGATTCCCAGTGGGTTGCCCGCGGATTCCCGCGATTAAGCGCCGTAAAACCCGCCAATGCCCGCCGTTTTGCGGGCATACCCGCAACCCGCATCCAGCTATTTAATGCAATTTATTTCATATTTTTCCGCTCACTCGTTCTCTCTCGCATGCATGTTTTCCGTGAAGTCACTTTGTAGTACTAACACTCTGTATTTGACCAACCATGAAACCCACCACAATGCAAAGTGTGATACATCATTAAATAGAGATAGATCACAGCTATCCAATCATATACATCATACCCTCAGAATAATTCATTACACTGGAGAAAAGGGAGAAATACTCCTGGGGGATATTTACCCCTAAAAATGCGCCACATGCACTAAGGAAATTGACCGTATATATGCCGCTCCCCTGTGCGCGATCGTTTCCTCCATGTTACAGGATACCATATACCAAATATCAGAATGTTAGGACCCCTGGAAGGTATAGAAATAGGAGAATTGGTGCTCCAGAGGGGGAAATCCAGTATTAGATGCAGTCTGGGGCCAGAACAAGAGCAATTGAGGAGATTCCAATGAGTACACTCTACTCGGAATTGAATTCTGCGTATATGCGATGTGCTTCAATTTCTAAACTTGTGTTCATTCATCATGTCCTATGTACTAGTCGTGATCGAAAGTTTGGAAACACTATCACGTGACTGATCGATCCTCCCTTCGTACCACTTTCTATGTCTCGCCTCGGCATAAAAGAGCTTTCGCCAGTCATTCGAAGCCATATATATGCTCTACGGGATGAGGGCTTTACATGCAGATATATTGCAGCCAAACTGAATATCTCACCGGGGACTGTATCCAAAACTGTTTCTCGTGTCAAAAATCACAAAACCTACACATCTCTCTCTCGCACTGGGCGGCCCGCTACGATATCTGCCCACACTCGACGCAGGATTATTCGCAAGCTTGTGGCAAATCGCTTCTCCAATTATCAAGCTGTTGCCGATGAGATTGGATCAGTAATCGAGAGTCAAGTTCGTCGGGTGGCACACCAAGAAGGCTATCGTCATTGTGTGGCCCTCCGGAAGCCATTTATTGATGAACGAACTGCAAAACAACGGCTGGATTGGGCGAAGAACAACCGAAAGCGCAACTGGAATAGTGTTGGGTGGGCAGATGAGTCAATATTCGAGACGGGGGAGCGACCAAGTCATCCGAGGGTCACCCGAAAGCCTCACAAGGCACATCTCATGGAATGTGTTGCCCCGACTTTCCGCAGTGGCCGAAAAAGCGTCCATACATGGGCCTGTATTGCCCACGAATACAAGGGTCCCATAATCCGACTCACGACAACCCCTCGCACCATGGGAGCAGATGGGCGGATGAAGGGTGGCGGCCACAGTTCCCAAGGCTATGCAGATCAGGTCTTGGCAGGACCACTGAAGGAATTTTTAGACTTTGTAGGCAAGGAGAGGGGTCTAGACATGCTAGTAGTAGAAGATGGGGCCCCACCACATCGAGGGAAGGCTGCAAAGGAGATGCGCAAAAAGCTTGGGATTCATCAACTCCCCCATCCTCCTAATTCCCCTGACTTAAACCCCATTGAACCTATATGGTTCGTTCTCAAACAGCGTGTCGCCAAGATGCCTGAGTCTAGAAAGGGTGTCGAAGAGCTTTGGAAGGCAATTGAAAAGGCTTGGGAGACAATTACTGTGGAAGATGTAAACAAGCACACTGGGAAGATGGATGATCGAGTTTCTGCCGTTGTGGCTTCAAAGGGCTATCATACTCGTTTCTAATGTATATCACGGTCTCTACTTTCATTATACTATTTTGATTTTTTACAAGAAGCAGTTTGTCGCAGTGTGCGACACGAAAACATTGTCGGGGGATGTGTGCATGAGTCATGTGTTTCCAAACTTATGCACGTGACTAGTACCAGCCTTGTATGTCTATGATAGCTCCTATGGGAATATCTATAAGGAATACACATGTTCTCAAACATTCAGTGGATGTGATAACTTCAGAGGCTGTATATACAAGTGATCAGATTACATTCTATATAATACTGAGATTATGAAGAGCCTGGCTGGTGAACAGAAAGACTTTAGAGGGGAATAGGGGTATTCCCAGGTTTGTGCAACAGTTTGGACACTTCCTATGATTAGATTAGGCTGAAACTTTGTACAGACATTGCTGAAAGTCTCTAGATATATAATAAGTCCTTACGCCGGGGCTAGGCGGTCTGTGCGCGGCCAGTGTGCGTTATGAACCATGTTCTGGACTGTAATTCCCATATTTGAGTGTGTTGCAAATTTATTTGAAACATGTGTTGTATATAGGCAGAATTTCCTGATTTATGCGCATTTAATGAGCCCTTAAACATGTAGATGTAATGACCTTTAAGGTACGCAATGCCCACCTACCTGCAGATGCTCGCAAAAATGCAGGCATTTGCTGGATTCCCACGGATTCCCGCATGCCCGCTGCCAAGCTTGGGCACAGCCTTTAGGGGTTGAACTCCCCAACTCCGGGCGCGGGAATCCCAGCTTCTACCAGGCCAACATCCTTAGACTGGGTCAACGTTGCTGACAATTGCTGACTTCATGGCACCTGCCTCACACATCCAGCAAGCCAGAGCAGCAGCGTCCATCGCAAGAGGCCTTGCCTTTGCCCCGGTCAAGTATCCTAGAAGACCGTTGATGACTGCCAGCTCCTTTAGAAGGTAGGACCAAGAGTCGAAATCCTCGGAGCCCTGGAGCTTAGTCGTCACTAAAAACTGGGGGAGTTATTTAGTAATGGGTATTTATTTGGCCAAATTCAGTGGGATTGAGTCAGATTTGTTCAGTTAAACCCCAGTTTATTGGATTGTTTGAGATTTCTTGGATTACCTGTTATACACCACTCCCCTATTTTAGAAGACAAATAAACCTCAACTATTTTTAGAAACATGTTCTGAAACAAGTAGTTTCCTCTATCTGTTCCTCTTTTGGACAAAATATCTCATTATTTCAAATTCCAAATCTGGCAGTGATTATGTAACTTTTGGAGGGGTTTTCAAATTTCTTGACCTTCAATATTATTCCACATTTGGACTAATTGTCCATATATGGCAACATCCCATTTGCAATTTGATCAAACTCTTGAACCAGCCTGCAGTTTTCCATCCCCTGTTGACCAAACAGACTATATGCTAGAAAATACCCCTGGGTGAAGGGTTGGGTGGACTGGCATATAGGAAGGTGCTGCTGAAGGGGAATTGGGTTGATGGAGGGCCTGATCACATGGCAGAGTCACCTGACATGGGGCACTGACAGGTGGCAGTGCCCTTGGAGCCATGATCTGATGGACCTCATCTGGGTACCACATGGATTACAGGATCTCATAAATTCAGGTAAATCCACTAAATCTGGTGTTATTCAGGTGAATCAGTACCCCTAAACAGGGGGTAGTGTCTAATCCCCATAATTGATTTATACAGCCAAATTATGTGTTATAACATGTAATAATTCCCCCCCATTCTCACTGACGGCCTAGGCAGCCTCACCAGAGTGGTGTTGAAGTCCCGGACATGGTCCAGAACAGTAGCAGCAGCAGGGATCGCAGCTAGGGCAGGGGCGGGAGGGGGAGCAGCAGCACTTGCCATGGCCGGGGCTGTCTGTAACACCAGCTTCTGCATCTTGAGAGTGTGCTTGCGCTGAAGTTGTTGTTCCTTGTGTTCGTGTGCACGTTCCTCTGCACCATGTTGCATCTCCATCCGTTTCAGCTCCAACTGGGACTTAAGACGATGTTGCTCCATCGCCTGCTCATGCTCACATGCGCGACGCTGGTCGTCGGTATGCTGAACGCTCCAAGCCTGGAATGCAGTGTTCATGCTGCTCACTGCATGATGTGCACCGTCATACTGCTGCTCACCACCCTGTTGGCTAGGGATGTGTGAGCAGCCAATGGGGCCGCCACCAGTCGTTGCCAAGCATGCTAGGTCCGGCATAGTGACAGAAAGATTTGATAAAGGAGACATGGGAGGCATGGGAGATCGAGAAGGAAGTGAGGTGAGAGTTGAGGAGCTAGGGGGAGAGGGCAGTTCCACAACGGTGCATGCAAAGCGGTTGCCTCTACAAGTAATGCTGCTGGTGGCTGAGGATGTTGGGCAAGAAACCTGCATGCGGGAATACTCGCTTTTGCAGGTACAAATACCTGCAAATACCCGCATGTGAGCAGTGGGTGCGGGTGTGGGTTGGCGGTTCTTTGTGCGGGTTGCTTGCAAATTCCCGGCGGGTTACCTGCACTTAAGTGCCCATGTTCCCGCTACTTCCCACAAACATCTGGGGCCAAATCCATAAGTAAACGCCCAACATTGTGCAACTTTTCTGCCCCAGGTGCTCAGAGTGCATGCTGGGCAGAATTGGTGTCCACAAACCCCACCACATTGACACGTAAGATATACCATTAAATGCAGAAAAATCAAGGCATTCTGAATATGCCATTACATTGACCAGAATAAATTCTCCTGGGGGGGAATCACCCAAATCTCCCCTGAAAAGTGCCACATGCACTAAGGAATTCCACCAGGGGAACTTGTGTCCCCTGTACCCAATGTTTTCTAAACCCATTATATAGCTGATCTGCAAAATATCAGCCTGAATGGCCCACTGGAAGGGTTCTAAACAGGGGGAAAGTTATGGATAGGGGTGATTTATCTTATATTCTGCCCCCTACAGCAGGATTGAGGGGTTTCTGGGGATTTCTAATCAGTAGATTCTGCTCAAAATGGTTGATTCCATTAGTTAAAAACTCATTAGTTTTTCTCTAAACTTCAACCCTACTTATGTACAGAAGGCTACAATACGCAAAACATCAAGCAAAAACTATCAACAATGACTTAGATCTCAAACCATTACTAAGGTTCAAAGAAATGAGAGTAGTGACACTGCAAAGAAATGCAGTGCGTGTGTGTTACGACAGAAGGGGGAGATATGACAAGGGCAGTGCGCTCATGATTCTGCTCACCAGCGAAAGGCAAGCAGCGAGAGGGCGTGCACGCACGCACATTGCGGGGACCACGCGCTCGGAGGCCAGGGTGTCGCCATGGTTGAAGAGCAATTGAGTTACCCTGGCGCGGGGTACGACTTTGACACAACGAGGAGCAAGCAAGCGCAACGGGCTCAGCTGCCTTGCACACCAGCATGCGGTTACGCGTGGGCCAGCACGTCACGCCAACTCAGCAGTCGGCAGAAGGTCGTGCCGTTTGGGAATGGTTGATGTGGCTGCAAAAAGGTCAGCAGCGAGCGAGAGGATGCCCACATGTGGCGGGCTCACCTGGAGGGTACGGTTGAGCACTGCCCGATGGCGTGCAGCTGTCTCCGGTGTGCAAGTGCAGACATGAGCGCGGAAAATGCGGGTTTGAGTCTGATTGAATGGATGTGTGTGATCAGCAACGGAAAAAAAAACTGCGAATGCATGTGAACACGTCAGTACTGATGCGTCAAACAGTGTAAGGCCCCGGCAGGGCCTCGGATGGATGAGGTCATAGAAGGTTCTTGAGTATTGCAAAGAGAGGTCTTAATCACACATGGGTGATCTGTGGTAGTGGATCGATTCATACAGTAAACATAGGATAATCAAGGTAACGACTGGTTCGGTGGTGGTTGTTCTAAAGCTGAGGGGCCAGGTCACGTGACCTGGTCCCTTTAACCCTTACAAACGGGGTATGCGGCTGTGAGCATCAGACTAGAGGGCTGGAATGGTAGCATTGCTGCTGGTCTAGACATGATAATAGGGACAAGCAAGGAGTTTAACGAGATATATTCTGTCAGTGACAATGGCGCGTAGGGAGCAGTAAGGTGCTAACGTTTGCACAAACCGTGGCCTCAAGGTGGGCCAGTGGGACGTAAGTCGTGGACATGGTCGGAGAGTGTCGTTGTGGGCTATACGCAATCAAGCCATCGTGGTGGAAGCAAGTGTGGATGAGTGAACTCACGTGCCCCAGTTATTGCCGTGACAACCAGAGCCTTTTTTTCATCTTCGGATCTCGGAGGCCATTGCAACCTGGACCCAAACATGACTCATGTGGCACTCGACTTTTCCTCCCTGACGACCTCTGCAGCTGCTCAATGCCCCTGCTTGCGTGCAAGCAACTCAACTGTTACCACTCTCGACACTGCCTCTGCTGCTGCCATCTTGTCGACCCTCAATTCGCTGATGAATAACCGCACACGTCATCGGCCGCTAACCGAGCCTAAACGCTCCTCCCGCGTTCAGCCACGCCTGCCTAAGGTCAACCCGCTATGCCTACCCACCCCTCTGCTCACATTGTCTGAACCCGCGTTCGTCCCCAGTGTCGTGTCCAGGACCGGCGCGATGCTGCCCTCCCAGCCCTCTGGTCTGGTGCTCGCGGCCGTATACCCTGTTTGACGCCTCAGTACTGGCGCGTCTACACCCACTTGGGGTTTTTTCATCATTAACCCTGCCCCCATGTTCAATTAGACCCCGAATTGCGCCCTCACACGCTCTGCTCTCGCATCTGCACTCGCACACTGGAGCCGGCTGCACTGCGTCGGACCCCACTCCCCATCCGGAAAATGCTCAACTTTCATTAAGATCTCAATTTCAAATTTACCTAAATTTCTTAAATTTGGCTAAATCCGCTAAATGCCCCTAAATGTGCCTAAATTGATTAAATGCCAAATCTGGAAAAGTGCTAGAAGTGACAAAAATCACCAAAGGAACATCTTTGAGAAATTTGAAATTCCTAAATTTATCAAATTTAGGTGTATGAAAAGGGGGGGTTGGTAAAAACCTAAAAGTATTAATACAGCTAAATTTAGGTCAATATCATTCATTCTGTACTGGGGGTTTTCCCTGATGCTACATGCACTCAACCGTACTGTTGACTTCTTAGTTATAATGCAGTGATGCGCTTAAGCCGTCACTATAGCAAGTATACTGGAGAAGCTACCAAGTGTCTGAAGACGAGTGAATGAGAGGTGTATTCGAGTCTGGAGTGTCTAGGTCTCTAGATACCACTCCTTATATACATGTGAGACACAAAGGAGACGTAACTAGATACTACAGTCCATATCCAAGGAACAATGGGAATAGGTCTCCATCAGGGAAAACCCCCAGTACAGAATGAATGATATTGACCTAAATTTAGCTGTATTAAAACTTTTAGGTTTTTACCAACCCCCCCTTTTCATACACCTAAATTTCATTAAGTTAGGAATTTCAAATTTCTCAAAAATGTTCCTTTGGCCATGTTTGTCACTTCTAGCACTTTTCCAGATTTGGCATTTAATCAATTTAGGCACATTTAGGGGCATTTAGTGGATTTAGCCAAATTTAAGAAATTTAGGTAAATTTGAAATTGAGATCTTAATGAAAGTTGAGCATTTTCCTGATGTCAAAGGAAGGCAAGTCATCTATGGAAGACCCGAAACTATAGTAACGGTTGGAGAAAGGAAGAATAGAAGGTTCGTAATCCATGCACACAGCCGTGGATATGTCAACAGAGATGTGAAGATCGAAATGAAAGCCAAAGATGGACATAGGGAATCCGAGGCTGTGCAGCGTACCATAGGCGACACTGCTAGTCGTATTCCAACACATACCCTTGAGGTGAGCCTGCCACAGGTGCGTGTCCTTTTGCCACTGACTGTTTTGCAGCCGTGTCCACTGTTCCCAAACACCACCACCCTCCGCCGGCTTCCGAGTCAGTGTGATTCATTGAGCCAAGCACACACGTATGCTGCAGTGCGAAGCAGGTGAGGCTGTCGCGCTCGCCCGCTCCCCGTTGTGCTAACACTGCACCCTGTGTCTGGCTAACTGAATCATGAGCCACCCACCGCAACACCCCGGCCTCCGAGCATGTGGTCCCCGCCCGTGCTGTGCTCGCATTCCGCCAGTAAGCACAATCACAAATGCACCGCCCCTGCCACATCTCCCGCTTCAGTCATAACGTGCACATGCTGTGTTTCCTTGTTGCACAACTCCCATTTTTTTTAACCTAAGTATGATTCGGTTTTAGGTTATTGTTGTTAGTATTTTCTTTGTGTGTTGCATATTGTTGTTCTGCATTTGGATATTGAATATTGAATAAATATATAAATGATCTATAAAACATGTAAAGCTTCCTGGCCTGATATTAAGGTGAATGGGATCCTATGTAAACCACTATCACTATGGACTGTGTGTATTTAGAAAACACAGGGTGCCAGAAGTTCTCCTGAGTTCTCCCGAGAAACCTCTGTTCTCCCGAGTTCTCCTGAGCTCTCCCGGGTTCTCCTGAGAAAGTGCCATTCTCCTGAGTTCTTTTGAGAATTCCCGATTTCTCCTGAGTTCTCCTGAGAACCCTGATTTCTCCAGAGTTCTCCAGAGAAACCTCATTTCTCCAGAGTTCTATTTAGAAACCTCATTTCTCCTGAGCTCTCCAGAGAATTTACCAGGTTTGCAGATGGCCTTGGGGTTTTTTTGCTGAGCCAATCCCCCTTATCATACACCTCCATTTAACATATTCAGGAATTTCAAATTTCCCAAGAATGTTCCTTTTGTCATGTTTGCCACTCCTAGCACTTTTCCAAATTTGGCATTTAATGGATTCAGCCAGATTTAAGAAATTTAGATACATTTCAAATTGAGATCTTAATGAAGATTTAGCATTTTCCTGATGGGGGCATGGGAATCCAGGCTTCTGCCTGTCTAGTATGCTTGGTGTCTCTTATCCTTGCTTCTCCGATTTTTTGGCCTCTTTTCCAGAGCTATTGTGAAGACAGATGAGGTGACACAACCGGCAGTACAGAGAAGGCGGCGGCGCCAAATGCTACTGAAACACAGTGCACTTTACACAATATTGTCACATGACTGAGTTACCTTACACAATTTTGTGTCACAATTGCAAATGATTCACCACACCGAGTGACCTGCTAAAGCAAGGTAACTTACCCACCAACACATGTTATTACCAACAGTGGTTTTGCAGAGTCATGCAAGAGTGAGAACCTCGCATTTTTCTCGGGCAACTTCCCTATCCCACAGTGTGATCACATCTATACTCTCAAGAACATTAGACTAACATTAAACTTGGACAGTTACAATATTAAAATCACATCAGACCAATGCAGGCAGCCACCATAGTCAACTGACACAGATAAGATGATAAACAAAGTGCGAGGCTAAGAATTGCCCGAAATTTCCATACTCATTCCAATCCAGAGCGTAGAACAATCGCCATGTCAACTTAAAAACCAATGCCAACCTGCTGGACCTGCTGGACGAAATCTGTCACCATTTCCATCACTTGTCCAAGCATTGCATCCCGATCCCACTCTCTGCGATTGCGCCAAACACAGCTCAGACAGAGCGCGCGGAGCTGTTCCAGTTGTTCGACCGTGAGCGCAGAAGTAGAGTGAACGAGATGATCTTGCAGAGCGGTCACTCGCGCCTCGTCGATGTGGAACGCTGGCAGGGGCGGTGAAGAAAGCTCTTCAGGAGACCCCTTGATAGGTTCGACCGGGTCACCTAGGTCTACAGATACATCCATCGCGTTCGGCTCGCCTGTTAACTCGGCGACCGATAATGCACCCCGAGGAACGGCCGAATCAAGCTGTGAGGTCGAGAAAAGACTCGGTGCAGGCTCTGTTCCCGACGTGCTCGCCGTGACATCAACAGGCGACCCATCGGGTTTGGGAGTGGTTCGCGCTCGCTTTGCTGCACGATCAGGATCCAGCAATTCTGGCTCAGCAGCCCCGCCCGCGCCCGCCGACAGAGGCTCCGCGCTCCCTCGAGCCACTTCACTGCGTTGTCTCTTCAACCTACGCTCGATATCAACTGGATCATCCCCCGCCTCGGGTTGGACCCCGTTGTGTCTCGTTGCACGGCGTGTCCCATACGAATGTGCAGGCGGTTCATCGCTTCCACTGCTCCCCGCCTTTCGCCCATCCGTGCCAACTTTCTTCCCTTCCGCGCTCTCTTTGTTCTTGACTGCCTCCTTCTCCGCAGCACGCACCCTCTTCCGCTCGAGTCGTCGTTCTGTCTCCCTCACTGCCATTCGCTCGCATTCCCCCCTGAACTGAGGCTCCCAGCCCTGTAGCATCAACCGGGCGGTGTTCATCATTGACTGAGCCTTGAACAGTCGCTCAGGGTCTTCGTAACTCTCGTTCTCCGCGTTTTTCACGATTCTGCCCAAATCGTCCAAGAACTCTTGAGGAGTCAAGTACCCCGTGTAGTAAAGCTTATAATGCATCTTCTCCAAGTCCATATCATGGAACTTGGCCGGCGCAGGGGCAGGCGGCGGGGGAGGCGCAGCAGGCGAAACTTGAGGTTCAGAAACAATCGATATGTCTGGATGGTCGACCCCGTTGATCCCGTTGGTAGTAGGAGCATCGGCAACGATAACAATAGGAACTAGTGCTCCTTCGCCGACCAAGTCAGAGTCGATGATCTGGGATTCCGCCACGGCCACAACAGGCGCTGTGATTTCGGCCAGCTCCGGCACAACCTCCTCGATGGCCCCTGTCGACAGAGTAGCGCTCATGATCTGCTGTTCCCAATCAATCGGCATCCCTGTTTTGGGGTTGATCCCATACTCCTCCTGCATGGGATAACTTAATCAAAAACATGCCCGTTGTGCCAGAGTAGTAAGACACCTACAGCGACGCTTTTTGTGAACCTTTTGAACTTCTTCTTTAAATCCCCCAGCACGGGCGCTAAGCGATAGGTGACCTGCTCTATCGTGCGGGCATCCGCCTCGACCTGCGCAGCAACCTCTGCTTTGCTCGGCTCGCGAGGTGGCAACGGCGGCGCAATAGGCAGCTCCTCTAGAATACGCCTTTTCCGCTTCACCGCATCAGGGAATTTGTTGGGAGGCTTCCGAGTGGTATCCAATAGCTCCGCAAAAAAGGCTTGTCGCTGAATCGCAGTCGGGGCTGCAAGCGGAACGTAGTTTTCGCGCGAAAATCCAAACCAGCCACGAACATCTTGTGGTAGAGATACGAGGTCTCCTTCGACGACAGCGAGGAGCAGGATCGGGTCCGTAGGGGAGATGGTGTCCAGCATAGTCTTCATCGTTAAACGGGCAGCCTCGGGGATTGCTGCACACCAACCTATCAGCGCAGGGATGTATATAACCGAGGGCTTGTGTCTCTTCGCCTCGACAAACAACTGCACTATTCCTGCTTCTACCGTCTGAAAATTCCAAATGTTTCAGCATTTTCTGACACAAGGAGCTCCGTAACTCACTCTGGTCGAATCGCCCACCAACGTAGCGAGGTCCATGCTCTGCACGTGATATCCTTCCAAATGGTGCAAGGCTGCAGCTCCGACATATGCATGACCCATTCCAGATGGACCATGCAACAATATTCGGGGCCGATGCACTCGTAACGTCTCCATTGCTAAACACAGACCAACAATCAGATTCAAGCTCCCAAAACAACCAGTAAATGTGCCAAGACTAACCTTGAGAAATCATTTCACGCTCCCATCCACCATCCTCCTCACCCTCATACTCCCATTCCGCTTCCTCCAACACGCTCCTCTTTTTCGCCGACGGTAACGCCCTCTCCAAAGCTCCAGCAACTGCATCCAGCCCTGGCTTCAGTAGTGGCACCAGCTGCTCTGGCAGCGGCGAGGCATGGGACGAAACAGCCCTGGCCGACGACGGAATAAGATCTACAAAAAGATAGATCACCTCACATAAGCAAACCAGTCCACTCCCTAATCGAGACGGCTCAGCCAAACGTACTCTTTACCGATATCATGAAGTCCCTCGGCTGAACCTCGATCGTTGATGGATCGACAAGTAACCGCTCGCTTGCTTTGTATATTTGTGGGTAACGTCTTTGGACCGCATTTAGCGCAGCTTCGGTACACAAAGCCTAGAGAAAAATCCGTTATTTAACATCTCGTAAGCAAACAAACAGAGTTGTGCGCACCCTCAGATCAGCACCCCCATAGCCCTTGGTAACCTCTGCAAGCTTTTGGACGTGCTCGCCTCCTTCCTCCCCAGTCCATCCTTTCCATCCCACGGTGTTGATCTCAAGGATTCGACGACGCGCACTTAGCGACGGAAGCGGGAAATAAAACTCTCGATCAAATCTACCAAGCTCATCAACTGAGCACACGACACCTCAGCGAGAATTCAAAGACCCACCTTCCGGGCCTCCTGAGGGCAGGATCGACTGCATCAGGTCGATTAGTTGCACCAATCACAACCACCTGGCCACGACCATCCATTCCATCCATCAACGCCAGCAAAGTCGACACAATACTGGCATGAATCTGGTCTTGCTTGGAAGACCTCACTGGCGCGAGGCCGTCGATTTCATCAAAGAAGATAATCGAGGGTTGACATGCTCGAGCTTCGTCGAAGAGTAGCCGAAGCTGCCGTTCGGCCTCGCCAACCCATTTTGACAAGCAATCCGCGCCTTTGCGCATGAAGAATGCTAAAGTGGCGCACGGAGAGTGTCAGCTCACCTAGAAAATAAAACCAACAGAATTGACATACAAATGCTTTTGCCGTCAGCCTTTGACGTGGCCGCGAGTGCGCGAGCGACAAGTGTTTTTCCAGTACCGGGTGGACCATGGAAAAGGACGCCACGGGGAGGGGTGATATTGAATTGTTGGAATATTTCGGGATATAAAAGGGGGAGCTGAATCATCTCTTTTAGGGAGTTGATGTCTGCAAATGCACGTTAGCGAACATGCACAACATGTTATTGAAGTACCAGACTGACGGTCGTCTAAGCCGCCAACCTGATCAAAAGTAATATTTTGTTTTGTTCCCAAGGGATCTGCGTCTGCCAGTGCTACACGCGGGATCTAGGTGAGCTAGCATCGTTCGCAGCGCGGCAGAAGACACACCTGAATCGGCATTAACCTTGCCGAGGTTAGAAGGCGCACCAGCAGCTGCAGCCAGATCACCCGCGACCATGCCCGAGCCACTTGCAAAGAGTCCACCAGTGCCACTAGCCGCAGCTGCGCTCGCAAACAGTTTGTGCGGTGAGGACGGCGGGTTATCAGAGTCCTGAAACACATTTAACAAAGGCATAGGCGAACAGAATAATGCAACTCACCGAATCTGCACCTGGCACAGGTAACCCAAGAACTCGACTAAGCTCGGCGCCAGAGGCACCCCAACGAGGCATGTTCGACTTTCGGGGTGCCGGACGTCGCGCAGGTGCTTTCCCTTTTGACTTGACGCCTTGACTGCGAACGTTGTCGGCAACATCAAGAAGCTGGGGGATGGTGTAGTTGACCTGGCGGCGAGCGCGTAGGCTGTACCCTCGTGGTTTGGCGCCCCCTTCCTCCTCCTCTTCCTCCTCTTCTTCCTCGCCCTCTGCGTCAAGATCGCCGTCCAACTCCATGTCGTCGTCGTCGTGGGTGTCCCCCTGGCCATCTGAGTAGTCAAGGTCCTCGTCGTTCTGAGCAGCACGTGCCGAGTTGCGCGTCTGACGCGGAGGTCTCGGACGCATCTCGTCGCGAACACTGGGCTGGGGCGGACGAGAGCGGCGGGGCTTGGGTGGCGGGGGTGCTCGGGGACGTAACCTGCGACGACCGTAATCTTCTTCTCCTTGTTCATCCTCCTCCTCCTCGTCAGCTTCAATAAATTCGTTGGGTCTGTGGGATTGGCGACGGACGGAGCGGCGGGGGGGATGGGGGTCGTCGGACTGGTCTGAGCTGGGCTCAACGTAGGACACGGCTTTGACGGCGCGGCCCGAACGGGTATTGATCCTTCGCAGCTGTGCTTCCTCGTCATCTTCATCCTCGTCGTCAATGACGGGCTTGGCCTCGGGTGTTCGCGTCGCCCGGAGTGCTGCTCTGCGTCCTGCTGGGGGCGATGTCGAGACCTCTTGGCCGAAATCAGAGCCAGAAGTGCGGCGTGCAGCTCCGCGAGTGAGTCTTCGTTCGCCGTCGCCCATTACTACCATGTTTGCAAGTCGCAGAGTAAGTCGAGGTTTGCGACTCTCGCCGTCGTCGCTCTGTCCGTTCTCGTCGTTCATCGTTGCTGACCAACCTTTGCTGACACACAGTCAGTCACGTGACCTTTTTCCATGTGACTTTCCTGATACTTTTGATCTCCTCAAGTCCCCCGCCTCTCTCTGCATGCTCGGGCGTGCGGCGCTCGGGACTGCACGCGCTATCCGCCATGCCCTAGGTTCTGGAGACGTCCCCGGTGCATACTCCGTTCTTGGTGCATACACTGGCTCCTCTCGGCTCCCACTCACTGCGCTTGTTCACGGTGTCGTACGTGCTCAACGGCCCTTTGCTGCTGCCATCGCGGTCGAGGATCACTTGGAAAAGCACAAAACATTGCGGACTCCAACTTTAGATGCTTATGTCTCTTGTCTTACATCAAAACGAGTTGAATACATTACCCAAAACGAAACCCGACATTCCTCAACGAGTACAACCCTCACGATCCTTGCTGCTGCCCGGCGATCCCGAAATCAGCGGCGGACTTCTTACATGTACGATGCTGCAATACGAGCATGTCTACTTCAGGGAGAGATTCTCACTGGCTCGCTGCTCTTTGTGCTCCTGGTGCGGGATTGGCAGAATCGGCATCGGCACATCGAGGCACCGCCCGAGCCCGATCCCCCTCCTGGATCCACTCAGACTCCAAGCCCACTGGCTCGCTGGGGTCGCACCTTTTCTCACTTATCCATGTCCCCTATCCCTTCCGGGGCTCCTACTCCGCCATTTCCTTCACCTCATATTCTAGAGGCCATCGTCGCCTCATTAGATCTTCGCCCACGGCTTCACCCGCAGGTTTCACACAACCTACCACCTGGGCGCCCTCCCGACTCTATCCTCGCACTCGCTCATTTCGCTCAGCTTTTTGCCGAGGGCGCACTTCCTTTTTCCCGCGTTGCAGCACTCCTCAAAGCCATCGCGTCCGTGCCCCCCGGCCCAGACCATGAATTCTTCCAGGGAATCATCAAGCACGTTATGAAGTTGCCGCCTGAAATAGACACTCGGTCTTATAACGTTCTGATCAACCATGCACTCACGGTACTGCGCCAGCCGACTTACGCTCAGCATCTAGTCGACCACATGTCCAATATCCGCAAACCTCCTCTACGAATCCCCGACTCCACGCGGTCCATTATTGCGCGTGGAGAGGTCAGACTTCGGAGGCCTGGTCTCGCAGCCGAGATTTTGTCACATATCGATGAGCGCGGACACTCAACGAAGCTCCCAACCAATCCGAACCCGCCCGCCCTGACACTTCCTAACGTCAATTCAAAACCACTACCTCTACCGCGGGACACTCACCTCCTCGCCACGCACATCCACAACCTCACATCTACAGGCCATCCTTCCCGGGTCAAAGCTATCATCTATTCCTTGATCCCCGAACTGGACCTCCCTCCGCCCCCCTCCCGCGCCTCTTTCGTTTCCGCCACCAAGCGTGCCGTTTCTCTTGGCCCAAGTATTCTCACTAGCCTCCTCAATGCGCTCTGTAAAGCTGGTAAAACAGGTCTCGCAGAGCGCGTATGGCGGCTTGGTTGCGCAGCCCAAGAACACGGCACCCTCATCCCGCTCGCATTCCACACTACCATGCTCCAACTCTACTCCCGGGAAGCGCGCAAAGGGCTAGTTACTGTGGGACCGGAAGTCATTCCCGAACGACTGATGCCTCCCCATGTCGCTCGAGCAATTATGGATGTATCCGCCGTCATCGATCCTGCTCCAGTCTCCGCAACAGCCTACGGATGGGGTTTTGCCACGCCTCTTCCGTCTATCCCTGGTCTCTCACCCGAATCGGTCGGCCGCGTTGACTCGCGCGTCCGGAGATGGTTACTAGCGAGACACGCAGCAGCCGAAGTCTACATCCGACATATTCGCCCACGCCTCCCTGTCGCTGCTGCTACTCCCCAATCACCGCTCCCACCCGGCTCCGCTCAGCAATCGTACACGCCCGATGCACGTCTCTGGAACGCCCTTTTTGATACGTTCGGTCGACGCGCTAACATGCTTCTTCGGACGTACCAAGTCAACAAGCACAGACACCGCACCGCTCGCGCGCGCACATACATGAAAGGCCCCAAACAGGTGGACGCGTTTATTCGCATCATAGTGCAGGACATGTGTCAATCTGGAATGGCCAAGGACGTGCCTACGGGGTGGAGACACTTTGTCGAAGGAGAATACAAAGCACTCCTCCTTCCTCTTCCTCCCACGCTCAATCCTAGGCAGCCTCTGTCCGTCAAGGACGTGCGCAAAGTCACCAGGGGCAGGGAGCGGAGAGGGCACAACGCAATGGGACGTTGGCGCATTAGGGAAACGCGGTTGCGGTTTAGGTTTGGGAAGCGGAACAACCGCGCTCAGCTCTGGGCGCAGAAGCCCGCACGGGCGAGCTGGGATGAGGCTGTGGAGACCGCTCGGTCAAGGCTAGTGTTGGCCAGAACGCGGAAGCGGAAGTGGTGGGAGGCGAAACGGATCAGGAAGCAAAAGCGGGTGAAATTGAGGAAAGCCCGAGGTGGTGCTCAAGGTTTTCGTGCTAGTTATATAGACGAATAGTATTATTGTGTTTGTTTAATTAGCTCAGAGACATAAAATGTACTTTTGCGACAAAACACAACGACCAGAACACAGACCTGATAAGTGTTATCACGATATTACCAAAACACGTGTCTTCAATCTCAACCCGCCTCAAGCATACCAGAAGATGTCAACGTATGCACATGCACCCAGCTGTCGAGACCTGTGTGCTTTAGTCTCACCGACGCCACCACCCGGTCACTGCCACCAATATTCTGATCGGGGCACAATGGCGTCATTTTCCCCGCGCATCGAACTTCTCTCCACATAAACGCCAGGTTCCACGCCGGTGCTCACCTGCGCCCACTCATCTCCATCACATTGCCATGGTTAAACGTAAAGCCCAATCACCAGCAGCTAAGGCCGATTCTTCCAAGAAGGCAAGGACGACCAAGCCAACACCGACGGCATATGCGGAGGAGTTTGAACAGTTTTCGCCGACCTCAGAGTTTTCAGAGGCGCACAGTTTAAATTTGCCAGGTGCTGATGCGTATTATATGGAGGAGGTGAGCATATTTGAGATTTATCCCCGCATCCTATTTATTTTGCTAGTTCATTGAACCAGTAACCGCGACAGAGTGGTACGAGGAGCTCAACGCTCTACCCACATGTGAGACCTTGCCTTCAAATTTGAAGTTTTTCTGAAACGTTCTTCGCTCTTCGACAGGGTATAGACCTACTCTGAAGGTATATGGCAAGGATGTCATCCAGAGCCGTCACATTGCGGGTAGGTTGGGCTCGGGCATGCAGGCCCGCAATGCTAAATCTTTCACATTTGTAGCGTATGCGACTTCTCCGTCACTCACAGTCAAATATTCGGGACACCCGGTAACGTTACATACCACATATCCGCCGACCCTGCAAGCCATTCAAGACAAAGTGGAAGCCACGCTTGGAGTCAAATTCAACCATGTAATGTTGAATCGATACGAGGACGGATCGGTCTATATTGGAAAGCATAGAGATAACAAAGAGAACAAGGTAGGCACATTTCCAACAATATCAAAACAATTTCTTTGAGAATGCTATTGCCTTACAGGTAATTGCCAGCGTAAGCCTAGGCGCTGTGCGAACATTTATCATGTCACCAGCGGCCACTGCTCGGAACAAGAAAGCAGGCTCGGGCAAATCTGATATAAAGCGCTGGGAACTAGCCAACGGAAGTTTATTCGTCATGCAAGGAGACACACAAAAGAACTGGAAAGTATGTGCGGGGCCAAGGCCTTAAATCTTGTTTTGCTGAAGCTTGTCTGAATTTCAGCACGAGATTCCCAAGCAACCCAAAGTCACAGAGGGACGAATATCCTTAACTTTCCGCCAGTTGGTCTACGACTAAGCTCTCAGACAATCTATATTCCCATTAGCTTCTTGTAATCACTACTGCATACAATATGAACATGTTGATGACTGAACATCGATTGGCGATGTCCCTTCCAAATGCGCCCCGGACTACGGAAGTAGAGGCTTTCTTTCGTTTACAAATTTGGGGATCTAACAAATGAGAAGACTCTTAATTTCATGTCAGTTTGATATACTACGCGCGTTCAGCTACGTTGCAAGACGCTAATTACCTATACCCATCTACTACTGTTGACCAAGCGCCGAACACGGATCAAGGGTCAACTACTTGACGCCTTCATTGGAAATTCTACCACACTTTTCCTCGTGCCCAAAACATGGCAAGCACATCCGCTGCACCAACCATCCACGTACCTGCAACCTCTACTACTTCCAGGTCATCTCGAATTGCTCCACACTCGCACATAAAAGGTCTTGGCCTCAGTCCGGAGGGAAATGCCTTACCCGCGAGCGCTGGGTTCATTGGGCAAGAGATGGCCCGCGAGGTGAGCATAATGTTTCTTATGGCCCCACAATAACCCTTATTCAAAAGTTGGGCTCTTTCGCTATAGGCGTGTGGTGTCGTAGTCGAACTCGTCAAATCACGCAAATTCTCTGGCCGTGCGCTGCTCCTGGCTGGCGCACCTGGAACGGGCAAAACTGCTCTTGCTCTCGCCATTTCTCAAGAACTTGGGGCCAAGGTTCCCTTTTGCCCGATGGTTGGAAGCGAGGTGTACAGCGCGGAAGTAAAAAAGACTGAGGTTCTTGCCGAAGTCTTTCGCCGTGCGATTGGTGCGTAAATTCCCTCTCCCCGCTTTCCGTCATTCTGTGATCCGATCCCCATCCAATTCATTTCTCTAAACATACATATTAAACCAAACTCTCTACAGGCCTCCGAATTAAGGAGACAAAAGAGGTCTATGAGGGTGAACTAACGGAGCTCACCCCCACCGAATCCGAAAACCCACTCAGCGGCTACGGCAAGACTATCTCAAACGTTATCATCGGCCTCAAAACCGTCAAAGGCACCAAACAACTACGTCTGGATCCGGGAATCTACGAATCCATCCTCAAAGAAAAGATTGTTGTTGGTGATGTTGTCTACGTTGAGGCCAACACGGGTGCAGTCAAGCGTGTCGGCCAGTCGGACGCGTACGCTTCGGCGTTTGATCTGGAGAGCGATACATACGTCCCGCTTCCAAAGGGAGAGGTGCACAAGAAAAAGCAGTTGGTGCAAGATGTGACTTTGGGAGATCTAGATGCTGCGAACGCGAGGCCAAGTGGAGGGCAAGATGTGTTGAGTGTGATGGGGCAGCTAGTCAAGTCTAACAAGACGGAGATTACGGAGAAGTTGAGGCGGGAGGTGAACAAGGTCGTGAAGGGGTATGTCGACCAAGGGGTCGCCGAGGTTGTACCTGGTGTAGTTTTCATAGATGAGGTACGCCGGTTTATCTTTGCGTTGAACTACCCAATAACGTGTCTCGGCCGACAGGTTCATATGCTCGACATTGAGTGCTTCACCTACCTTAACCTTCTCCTCGAATCACCGATGGCCCCAACTGTCATACTCGCCACAAACCGAGGTACCTCTCTGGTACGAGGAACTACAGACGTTTTTAGTGCGCACGGTGTCCCATCTGACCTGCTCGACCGGTGGGTTATTCACAAATTTCATTTCAAAATCCATTTACCCACTGGGCGCGTCATAGGTGTCTGATTGTAAAAACCGACCCGTACACCCGTGCCCAAGTAGCCCAAGTCGTCGCACTTCGCGCCTCTGTAGAGGGTCTTACACTCGGAACTGGTACACTCGACCGACTTGCTGCAGAGGGTGAAAAGGGCTCATTACGGTTCGTCCTTTCAACCCTTCCAACCATTCATTTCTGACCTCAAATTCATCTTACTGCAGATACGCACTCCAGCTACTCACCCCCGCGAGCATCATTGCGTCCCTCTCTGGACGAAAAGAAATCGAGCCAGCAGACATTGGCGAAATGAACGAACTTTTCCTTGATGCTAAGACGAGCGCGAGCATGATGGCTGCAGCAGGGGCAGGATACCAAGGCGGGGCAAGCAGTACTTAGATAGACTTTGAATAGAACAATCCCCTCGAGGCACATATCAAATCTATAAATCTCCCGCCCGCTCAGACACAGCAAAATCTATCAGCAGCGATTCCCCACACCACATTCGTCCAACATACACCCATTTACCACACATATAGCTACATCCAGATCTTCTATAGATACTTTTGCATTCAGATCAACACAAGCCGATATTCTCATCCACACAAATCCTCAATCGGATATGCTTTACGCGAACAACCGCTTTGTATACGAGTTCAATCCATGAACACCGCCCTCCAGCTGTGCGCTCGCTGTGCGGCTCTCGAAGCGGACCTTTTCAGCCAATACACCTGCTTGTAGATCCCTGACGCTCGGTGTACCGATGTCTTGGAGAGAGTGCTGCAGGCCAGCATGAAGATAAGGAAGGAACTTATGGATAGATCTAAAGTATCACATGTAAGTTTCAGACGACAACAAAAAAGCGCAAGAACTGCAGGAAGCACAACTCAAACGTGTACTCACCCTTTGTCCTGGACATCACCCGACACACCCTGGGCGACCTTAACCGCAGACGCCTCAGAGAAATAACGGCTAGTCGCGGCGTTCTCATGGACGTTTGATGCAGCCTGGGCCTTCAAAGAACCGTTCAGCTTGGAGGAGGTTGCAGCCGATTTGGCCTTTGGTTTGCCCTGTTCCATTGCCTCCTATAAACCCAGCAATGTGATGAGAAGATGAGACGCAAAACGATCTGAAGATACTCACGATGCTTCCCATCCCACGGTACGTCTTAACACGCTTACCCTCGTGGTAGAAATACTCCCCGGGAGCCTCGGTCGTCCCCGCCAACAGCCCGCCCATCATTACAGCTCCGGCACCCAGCGCAAGAGCCTTGACCACATGTCCCACATTGGAGATCCCACCATCCGCAATCACGGGCACACCGAATTTGCTCGCGAACTCTGAAACAGAATATACAGCCGTCGCCTGGGGTCGCCCGCATGCCATGACCTCCTGAGTGATACAGATCGATCCAGAGCCCATGCCCACTCGGAGACCGTCCGCACCAGCGGCGATGAGACTCGCAGCCTGCTCGCGAGTAACGACGTTTCCGGCTATGACTTCAAGATTGGGAAATGTCTCCTTGGTCCATTGAATCATCTCGATCTGGAAAACAGAGTTGCCTTGGCTAGAATCCAGGATGACAATGTCGAGCCCAGCCTCGACGAGGAGCTTGAGGCGCTCCCGGTCGGCAGGGCGGGTGCCAACTGCGGCAGCGCTGTAGAGCTGCTTCGTCTCGGGATTCTTGCTCGCGAAGGGGTAGTTTTGGTTCTTGAGCAAATCAGAGCGGGCGAGGAGGGCGACAAGACGGCCTTCTTTGTCAACTAGAGGTAGTTTTCCTTTCTTGGAAGTGCGCAAGAGCTCGTTGGCCTCGGAAAGGGTGGTACCAGATGGAGCAGTCTCAAGCTGGGTAGTCATGACCTCCGACAAAAGGGCATCTGGGGATTCAAACTGAACGTCGCGAGCGGTCACAAGACCAAGGAGTTTGCCGTGGAGCGCGCCAGTATCTGCACAAAATAAGATCGTTAGGACGTAATTTGGATATGAACAAATACACATACCCGTAATAGGGATACCACAGAACCCAAGGCGTTCCTTGATCTCAAGCACATCAGACACGTGGTTGTCGGGCGAAAGGACCACGGGGTCTGCAATGAATCCGTTCTCATGTCGCTTGACGGCTCGGACCATGGACGCTTGAGATTCGGCAGACTGGTTGTGATGAATAACACCAATACCACCGAGGAGCTTTAGGCAACATATGAGCTCAATAATTATGCCTTGCAGGATTGGGACGTACCGCCATGCTAATGGCCATCTCCTTCTCAGTGACAGTGTCCATAGGGCTACTCATAAACGGGGTCTTGAGAGTAACATTGCGCGTAATACGACTCTCAGTCACGACATCGCTGGCGGGGAAATCGATCTTGCCAGGAAGAATCAGAAAGTCGTTGTAAGTCAACCCGCCACGAATCTTGGAGTTGAGAAGCTCCGAGACCGACAACCCATCTGGGCCCGACTTGTAAGATTCGAGCTCTGCAATGGCGTCCTTGGGGTTAAGGTAGGTGGGCTTGGTGAGTGCGGGCATGTTAAGTAGGCGTGGAGGTGGGATGGGGGGATGTAAGCGCGAGTCAGAAGGCTTTATAAAGGGCAGGATGCCGGGCTGGACGGTATCCTCATTTATCAAAAGAAATTTGACTTGCTGACACATCCAGACCAAGCGTCGTTTCCGCCTCCTTATCAGCCATCCAGCCAGCCCCTCCGCATTCCCTCGGTCAGACCTGAGATTGAGCTGCCGGAATTAGACGGGGTAGTACAATGTTAGCCAACTTGAATTTTGCCCTTTTTTGGGTCGGACTTCACCACAGTTTGCAGCCTCTTTATCCGTACCCCGGGAACTGTAGCCACATTATTTAGAGAAAAGTCGCAAGAGGGAAAATGGCGCCACGAAATACACCCTGGCATACAGTGCACCTATGGGGTTTCAGAAACGTTTTGCGTCTTTTCAAAGCAGCAGCTCCTATCATTAGATACTCCCACTATCATACAACGCTCGAACATCGTCCAGATGACTTCTACGAATGACCCCTCCCCTTTACTGGTTCTTCTTCTCCAGAGTAGGTCCCTTTGGAGCCTCAGTGCGAATGGGATTCTGGATACTTGCGAGCGCATTGATTCCAATCATCAGGAGCGGGATTAGCAGCCCAAATGCAATGAGCAGGGCCGTAAGAAGGCCAGGCGTCAAGAGCTGGTAGCGAGCAAGGATCCCACCGGTAGGAAGAGTGGCATTAGAAGGTGCGAAACCAGTCACAGGCTGGTTGGTAAAGCCGGGAGCGCTGAGGGAGTTAGGTTGTTGACGTTTGAGGACGAGAGGGGAAGTTGCGCCGCTAGTAGTGCCGGTGAGAATCACCGCATAATCAGCAAAGCGGGACGAGATTTCATCAATGTTTTGTTCCAGTGTCTCGTCTAAATGTTGTGTGAGCTCAAATATTATAGAACACCAAAAAAACACCACGCGATCAACGTACCTGTTGAACCCCAAAACCTTTCAGTTGACTCCGGGAGCTCAAAGTACAAAACGTGCTTCACATCTCCCTCAATTACGCGACCAGGTGTCCACTCGTTTGAAGAAACACCGCAGAAAGCGGCGACATCTCGAGCAATGGAGCTAGCGTCCACCACGGTTGAGATCGGGATGAATGGGAAGTGTGCTTTAGAGGAAGCACGTTGGATACGCGTCTTGAGATTTGACTCGGAAGAGAGGGCTGCAAGTTTGCTGGCATGAAGCTACAAATCCTCGTGAATGAGCAAAAAGCTGAGCATTGTATGGAGATATAGCTTACCCCAGGCTGACCTATGATAACAACAACATCCATCGCACACAAATCATCCCCACCCATCAACAAATTCATGACCTGAGCTTGGGAAGGAACATGAGGCAAATGGTCAGGCAACGACTGAATCGCAGAGGAACTGCGGTGGGACCCAAA
The DNA here is from genome assembly GCA_015039395.1 of Ceratobasidium sp. AG-I. NCBI lineage: Eukaryota > Fungi > Basidiomycota > Agaricomycetes > Cantharellales > Ceratobasidiaceae > Ceratobasidium > Ceratobasidium sp. AG-I. The sequence goes on from MU132259.1 coordinate 87,929, forward strand.
GTCAGCAAACTCGCAACACTCCAATGTGTGAATGGCTCACGGGCGGTTAGACCAGGTCACAAATGGCACAGAGTCATAGAATGCATTCGCACAAGAAGAAAGCAGTAGTGCACTTGCTACGACAGAGGTCCTCAACATGATGCTGGTCGTTGCTTTGGATCGAGCGTGAACAGATTACCTCATACCAGCTAGGCGCTGACGCCGCTGCACGTGACCAGTCTGCCAGGCACTACCAGTTTAATCCCCACTAGGTTTAGTGACTTTCGGTGAGCATGCATCCCAACAATGACGTCGGAAATGAGTGTAACTCAATACTGCTATCCATACCCACTGCCATGTAGCTGCTCGTATCGTTAGGGTTTGGGCTGACATGAGTCTGAAATTCAGCATTTGGATCCAGCAGTTGCTCAAGTGGGCTGTGAAGTAGAACTTCCATAGTCGTTCGATTTGGGCCTCATATCTAGTATCAGATGCGAATTTAATATCCTCGGTAGGGTCGAACCATCGAAACACGGTATGAGCTTCTCAGTAAAACCCAACGGCCAACTCCATCGCTACAGCATACACTCCCCATCCTTGCACAGTCTCCGGCCAAACTCGTTGCTCCGGCACCGAGTGTACCAGCTACTGTGACCAGGCTGGGTGCGATTTCAACTCGTTCCGCATGGGTGACCAGTCCTACTACGGCAAGGGCCTCACGGTCGATACCTCCCAGAAGGTCACGGTTGTGACCCAATTTATTACCGCCGATGGCACCGCGACTGGTGCTCTCTCCGAAATCCGGCGTTTGTATGTTCAGAACGGCAAGGTTATCCAGAACTCCAAGACCAACATCTCTGGAATGGCGGCGTACGATTCAATCACCGAGCCGTTCTGCTCTGCCCAGAAGACGGCATTCAGCGACACGAACACATTCTCGCAAAAGGGGGGCTTCACCAACATGGGGAAAGCTTTCGACAATGGCGTGGTTCTCGTCATGTCCATTTGGGATGACCATGCGGCCAACATGCTCTGGCTCGACAGCAACTACCCTCTCGACAAGCCGGCTACCCAGCCGGGTGTCGCCCGTGGCAGTTGCGCGACGACTTCTGGGGTCCCGTCGGACGTCGAGGCGAACAGCCCGAACGCGTCCGTGATTTACTCAAACATCCGTTTCGGAGACATCGGTTCGACTTACACCGGGGCTTCTGGAACCACAACGACGACCACCGGGGTCACGTCTACGTCTACTTCTACTTCTTCGTCTACGACCAGCCGTTCGAGCACGACAACCAGCTCTGCCCCTGCTGTGAGTCTTTTATATGCGCTTGAGGCTTGACTCGAACAATATACTGACGCCTCCTATACCCCAGTCTACCACTTCGGCCGTGGGTGGAACCGCTGCACACTGGGCTCAGGTATGTCGCTTTCTGCACATTCTTTCGGTACGAAACCTAACGTAAAACTCAGTGTGGTGGCACCGGATATTCTGGTCCTACGGTTTGCGCAACACCGTACACATGCACTTACTCAAACCCATACTACTCGCAGTGCTTGTAGGGGTACACCATGCGTGTATGCTCAAAGCTATCTCTCTTCTTCAATTTAGGCAATGGAAATATATTTTTGTTATCCTATTCTCAGCATGGGCCATTTCTCGCCAGCATATACTGCAAGTGGCAATATTATCTGGTCGCCTGAGTTAAAGTTTACCGCCGTGGGAAGGTGCCGTTCTGGGGTACCTTACTGCGTCGTCTCTCGCTCAATACCACAGTTCCAGTTCTCATATTAGCTATTCCACCGAGCTAATTATCCAGACCCAAATCATCACATTGGCCAGCTTCAATGTAACTTGAGCGACCTGGTCCAATTAGCAACGTGTATGCACGATCACGGTTATATGCGCGCTTGTGCTTCGTTTGTTGGAACACTAAGAAATAAAATTAGAAATGTTGACTGAGTACCTGTTTCCCTTTAATCCTTATCTTTAAACAACAAGGAAAGTACCTGGAGTTAATTATTGGTTGGTTCTGATATTGACTGGTCATACATCATACGGCGCAACTTAGGCGTGTTTCCCTAGCGCACACAGCGATGATAAGAGTAGATACGAAAGGCGCGATATTGCTGATATTTTTATTATTATGGATGGCTAAGAGTTGTTCTGAGTCGCCCTCGTTATATGCGTTTCGGCTGTACAAATTTCCTATGTAGGGGGAGGGGATCGGTTAAATAAGGCAAGTATACTACTAGATTTCGACCACTTGGGGGTGGGGAGGACTCTCCAGTACCAGTCCGTCACTAACCGTTCATTTCGAAAACATTCTGCCACCTTACAGCAATTGACGCATGATTTTCAAGGAAACTCCTGCCCAAGGAGCGGGCTGCCACCAAAGACTGTGGGCTAATTAATATGATTCAGAATTTCGCAGCGTGTGTGAGAGGTCCCCAAAGCGAGAGTTAAACGTAGAAGTTGACGAGGTGGTCGAGATTGAGAGGAGATTGTTGGGAGATCGGTGGCCGGCAAAGCCTGACTCCCCGGTTGTTGAACCACTTCTAAAGCGCATTTGGAATTGTATCAATCACTGTATCCTTGTTCATCAACATTTTGTCACTATTGGTTTCAATCAGGTCGTGGGGGTGATCCGACCGAACAATTAACAGGCGCAAAAAAGCACTGCAGTTTCTTTTTTCCAGGTACATAACAATGCGTATTCTGTATAGAACATGAGATTAATACACGATCACCCTATCAAGCCATGCACTCTCCGCTAAATGCCACAGATGTTAGCTCGGTGCTGAACCAGGCGGAAACGTAAGAAAAACTTACGCCGACCTGAAACCCCACTGATTGTTATGTTGTTTTTGGAGCCCTTGGTAAATTGCACCTGCAGGGGGACGCTGACGACAACGCCAACGTCTGTCGTCCGCTGCTTAACGACTTCTCCAGCTGCCCCGTTTACGGATACACTGGCGTATCGGTGAAGCGCGGTTGCTAGAAATAAAGGAAAAGAACCATTAGTTTTCATCCCGAGTGAGGCTAGCGTAGCCTAGACACATACTCTGCGCGTCTGTGTTGACGTAGTAAATGGCAAGCCACTGGGGAGCACCCGTACCAGCAATGCCCGAGATGGTGACCGAGCTAGTAGAAGTAACTGATACGAAAAGTGAGCAACAAGTTCCACCCGTGCATTACTCGCGCACGTACTATTTGTAACGAAGTTCCCTCCCGAGCACGTTGTGCAAGCCGTGATCGTTGCGTTTCCAGCCAACGTCCCCGTTTCAGCCTCGTAGGATGTTCCTTTCGGGTATGTTACGATGCCTAAATCCCAGGTAAGCTGTCAACGCAACTCCCACAACAACCGACCAAACGGTCACGCACCAGTCTTTACATCAATCTTCCACACATCGTGCCACTCCAGACTCGCAGGCTGGGCTCCACCAATCGTAAACGGCAACCACATATACCGGCTATCGCTCAACTCGTCCCGATCCCATCGATCACCCATGAATATATGCGTTGTCTTTTGCGTCCCGTTGATCTTGAGCTCAAACGTATTCTGCGACTCCCAGGTGTGCGTACCCGCCGGCGCGAGCTGAACCTGTTTGGTCCACGGACCGGTGAGAGCGGGCGCGGTGTAGAGTTGGGCATCGTTGGGCCTGTAGCCAGTCTTTTGGCTGAAGATGTGGTAGTAGGTGCCGTTTTCTTTGAACATCCCGGGTGCTTCGAGGTTGGTTCCTGTAGATAATATGGATTGAGGATACATTGAAGGAAAAGCAAGGGCGAGAACTTACCACTGAAGCGATAAATGGTTTCAGACTCGTTTGTGCGAGCCGAGTTGAGCCGGGTAATCAAGTTGTTTCCGCCCGAGCCGTAGAGAGCATATGCTTGCCCTATTTACGGCCGTTAATGAGTAAAGAGAATTGACAAAATCCAATGTGAGCCTACCATCGTCGTCGACATACATCCCGAGATCCTGGCTCGCAGCTCCCAAGGGCTGGTACGAGCCCTGGTACGCGTATGGTCCCGTAATATTAGGCGACAGCCCAATACCTTGCAAATGCAACGCATAGCTGGGGTTGTCCGAATGGAAATACAGCTAAACCCAACACCCACGTTAGAAAGACTGTTCGTACATATGAGAACGGCACACTCACCACCCACTGCTTCGTCTCCTCACTCCACACCACCTTTGGCCTCTCCCCAACCTGATCACTCGCCGCTGGGGTGCCCGCAACAGGACTCAACGCCAAGCCCTCGTTCTTCCAGTTATACAAGTCCTTGGACGAGTAGACTGCAATACCCGTGAAATGTGTTCCTCCCGGTCGGTGGTCCTCGCCGAACCAGTAGAAAGTCCCGTCAGAAGTGCGAACCATCCCTCCGCCATGAGCCTGGATGAGAACACCATCGGTATCGAGCCAGTTTGCGCCAGGGACAATGGAGTCGTAACGTGTGGCATTAGAGGCGAAGGGGCCAGCCGAAGCCGCAAGGGCTCCAACGAGGGGGACGAGAAGTGTAGCGTAACGCATGACTATTTCCGGGAAGGGGGAGTAGCTAAAGACCAAGCTATCTGTCCTCGCGATTTATACCACCCCACTTGACATCCATCGGGCAATCCCGTCAATGGAGCTGTACGCGCACTACCTATAATATCATCTGACAGCAGGAGGAAGGCCCTGGGTTCTGGAGTATACTGACGAATGCGGGCTTTGAGGCGAAATCGAAGCTCGAGAAGCCGGTTTGGGCGGGCCGTATGATGAGGAACGTACATTTGGGGATGGCGTCAGATATACGGGAGTATTTTGAGCGGAGGATGTGCCACATGCGTACTGAGTAACAGGTACGCCTCGTTTGGAAGCTGGATATAAATCGAAGTGAGGAGGTGCTCGGAAGGGGCTGTGGACACGTGACTGGAGGTATTTTGGAAGAGCTGCCGAGGATATGAATGCTGGCCTACTAGCCGTTGGGAATAAGCCCATGGATCACAAAGGATATTTATGTTACAAGGGCGGTCCGACGAGGATATTGCTAGTGGGGACGTGGATCGGAGGTCCTAGTTTCTCGACAGACTCTCACGCATGCAACAGGGTAGATTAGGCTCTATCTACACTCTAAAATAAGTAAGACGATTGGCGAGAAGCAAGCATACAAGATAAAGTGACTCACATTGTATCTCGAATTACTGCTCGGGTTTACCAAGACCATGCAGGTATATCACTGCCGTCGTTTCGTGAATAACCCTAGGTTCCCGCTCGGCTGCAACATGTTTGACAGCCTCCCATACAGCTTGCAGCTTTTCCTCCTGTTGGTCCTTCGACGGTAATGGCGCGCCCTTTTTCTTGACAAAAACGACGTTGACTCGGTTCTTCTTCTCCAATTCCTGAACGCACTTGCTAAGCTTGTGCTTCAAGTCGCCCGGCTCGACACCCCAAGAGAGCTGGATCTCTTTCGATTCCCTCCCGCTGGCCACCTTTTTCTGTTCCTTCTTCTTGGACTTTTGCTCTCGCTCCTTTTGCGCAGCGTCGTGCTTGTTGATAATTTTGACAAGCGGTTTACCACCATCAGGAGCTTCAGTCGAGATGAGCTGAACATAGTGGGTTTCGAGATCGACAGTGTCCAGTAGGTCGCGCAATTCGGTCTCCGGCCCGAGCTTGTTCGTTTCTGAATTGACGAGACGCACGATCGGGTGGGGAATGGCGTCGTTTTTGAAGAATCCTGGGTTCTCGGCTGCACGGTTACGCGCTGCTTCGGCTCGTTTCATAGCAAGCGTGGTTCGAGATTCGTAGCGACGGGATTCATATTGAGGGGGAGCTCGGATGCGCGAGGGACCAGCTTGTGATAAAAGTGCTGACCGGGAGAGTATAGGGCGGCTTACACTACTAGCAATGCGGACAACATAGGACGCCATGGTCTATTCTGTTCATAAAAGTTGTTCGTTAATTTGACCCACAACCGGCATGATCAACACATAAATGACGAACCGTGGTGAGGAATGTGAAGAGCGGGTGAAGAGGGGCGCAAGTAAGCGCCATACGCACGCGAGAATACGTCCGGCAGTTTTTTGATCCCGTGGTCCGGTGATTCGCGGTGATCGGCATTCAGATTTTGATGAGCCCGAGTTGAAGATTTGTCCTGATAAAAATTGAAAGATAAGCCCTGTCGATCCCGTGCATCTCACTGCAAGATTTTGCTTGAATTTACGGACAGAATCTTCACTCAGGAGCCGCAGCATCTGATTCTCGCCACCGACCGTGTTCCTGCTATCATCACGGTTCCTGAGGCTGACAGGCTCGGCTACTCCGATATTTATAGGCTCCGCTCCTGGAGGACCTGCACATTCGCCCTCTACCATGCCTGGCTCCATCAACAAGCACGACGCAGACCGCGAGGCCGACTCGTCCAGCGCGCCCGACTCCGATGAGCTCCAACTGGTATGCGCCGCGTTCCACTCCGATTCCGAGCGACGGCCTCTACGCAGATGATCAGGTCTTGTCGGATTCCCAACGGTAACGTCCCCCAACATGTATCACAGTCTCTTGGACTTGATGGCTGCGGGTATCCTGAGCGAGCATTCTGCGAGCGACGGATTGAGATGATACCGCCTGAACCTGATCAGTGTTCGACACCTGCGTAGGGAAGCCCAAGTCGTTGCCTTTACCCCTTCGTTTCTTGCGTTTGCGTTTGCCTCTCCGCCGTCTATTAATCCACCACTCCCCGCGTTGACGGCTACTGACTCTCTCATCGAATAAAGCAAACCTTAGGTTACAAGCAGGTAAGACTGCGCATTGGTTCATTTCATCTCAGCTTGAGGCTCAAACTTTTGATAGCAACTCCATCGGTCCTGGCACCTCATCGAAAGCTTCGCGGCCAGCTTTTGCGCCCTCAACTTCATTGGCGGCGTCCGGTTAGTACAAAACTCCCCGCCAAATCGTGGACCGGGTCGCTTACCACTTTCCATCAGCTCGTTCTTCTTCATCGGCATTCTAGCCGGAGGCCCGCTTGCCATATGGACAAACTATCTCATCACCATCGTTTTTATGTGGATCACCGCTGCCGTCCTCGCTGAAATCTGCTCAGCCCTGCCTCTCAGCGGTAGCATATACATCTGGGCCGCCGAAGCTGCTGGGCCCAAATATGCGCGTTTCGTCGCGTAAGTGCCTGTTATATCGAGTAAACGTGTTTCTGGTTTTAACTTTGATCGGGTAGCTTTATCGTCGCTTGGTGGGCAGCTACCGCTTGGATGACGTTTGCCGCGTCCAACTGCCAGGTATATCCCGCTTCCGCATCTAAATTAGCTCTCGTCTCACTGGTTTGTAGACGACCGCAAACTACCTCCTCTCTCTCCTCCCCGTCTATGGGATTGACTTTCCCGGTGGGATTTCTAATGACAACGTGAAATGGCGTGCTTTGGTCTGGATCGTCTCGGAAGGCCTTCTCGTTGTTGCTATCATCCTTAATTACCTTCCTCGTAAGTCCACACATCCGACGTCCGCCCTATGCTAACTCCGATATGGTTCAGCCCGGATGTATTCGGCCGTGTTCAAGTTCTCGATGGGTCTAATGATCCTCGACTTTTTGCTCTGCATTATCTGGCTCCCTATCGGAGTGAGCAAGACCTATGGGTTCAGGAGCACACATGACGCGTTCATGACTACTTGTGAGTTTGTGCATATACTTTACGATTTGGTAGGGTTCTGATGTTGTGGTTGGGTGAAGTCAATGGGACGGGTGCGCCCCCTGCCTGGAACTGGATGCTCGGGTTCTTGTTCACTGCTGGTACACTCACTGGATTCGATGCGTCAGGACATATCGCAGAAGAGACCAAGAATGCCAGGTCCGTCCCTGTTGTCTACGTTGGCGATGATTCTTGCCTAACATCGTGCTTGCATTTAGTGTCGTTGCCGCTCGCGGAATCTTCTCTAGCGCAATTGCGACCGGAGTCTTTGGATTTATCACCACCATCGTATTCCTGTTCTGCACACCCGACATCGACACCTGGTTCAGCCTCGCCGCGCCCCAGCCATTTGTTCTCATTTACTCCATGGCCCTTGGCAAAGGCGGCGCAACCTTTATGACCATCATCGCCGTCATCGGTCTCATCCTCGTAAGTCCTACCCCCGCTCACACTGACTCCCTCTCACCAACCCACCCCGCCCACAGAACACAAGTATCGCAGTCGTCGCCGCCTCCCGCCTCATCTTCGCCATCGCTCGCGACGGCGTCCTCCCCCTCTCCTGGTGGATCGGCCAAGTCACCCCCGACGGCCGTCCCCGCAACGCCGTCACAGTCATGTACATCTTTGGCGCCGCCATCCTCTGCGTCATCCTCCCCTCGAGCGTCGCATTCACATCCCTCGTCAGCGCAGCCGGGATCCCCACCATCGCTGCATACGGTCTGATCGGGCTGTTGCGGCTCACGAGGACGCCGAACGGGTTTAAGAGCACCAAGTTCTCGCTGGGGAGGTTCGCAAAGCCCGCGTATTTTGCCGTTTTCGTGTTCAATGGGATTATATTTGCGGTGTACGTTTCGCCGTTTACGTTCCCTGTTACGGCCGAGACTTTCAACTTTGTGAGTATTATTATTCTCTTGTTTGACCAAGTGATGCTGATTTGAGCTGTAGGCCGGAGTGATACTGGGCGCCGTGACGATTTTCGGTATTTTGAGCTGGTGGTTCACTCCCGAAGAAAAGTGGTTGCGCTCTTCTCAGGCCCAGCAGGTCTACGACGGTGCGGACCACGGTGCCTCCAATTTGCCGCCGTACGAATCGTAAGCGCACTGGTACAAAAATGATATTGCATATACACGGCTTGTACCCTACCCGTTGTCCGTTCTCGCCCGGTCTTGTTGTTGTGTTAATTTCTTGATAGGATAGAGTATGCCTTTTTGCTTGTTTGTTTTGCGTAATACAAGAGATACCCGGCGTCTCGTTACAATTCCTATGATGTTGGCCGTCTGAGCATGGAACAACAACCTTTGGCCATTGGTCCCGGAAAAGTGGAGATGGCCGCCTTCGGTCATGCATTAGCGACCGCAGGCTGGGCGCTTGCCAGATAGGGGTGACCTTCGTGAACGATTCTAAAGTGACGTTACTATCTCCACCACATGACTTGTTTGTTCATGCAAATTAACTTCCCTGTCTTGCTTCACCGCTGCTCAGTTCTTTAATGATCAATTGGTCTGTATACTGATGGTCTCACGCCTGCTCACCTAGGAGCCGCCCGGCGAAAGTGACGTTATATGACATACAAACGCCACCAAGCACCCCAGATACCTCGGTCAATCCACTATATCGGTCATCTCGGGCGGCTATACCTTTGCGGACTGCTTTCCTATCCCGTTGTGTTCTCGTTAGGCTTTATAGGCTGGTCTCTCTGCTGCTGCTTGCCTCAACCCAACCCCGCCATACTTTTAGCAGTCCCCACCATTCGCCTCCGATCCAATTAAATCACCATCACTGCTTGACTACTTTTGTTCAAGCTACTGTCATGTTCGGAATGTTTGGCTCAGATCGAGCACCTGTTCCGGCGCAGCCCAATAAACGTACGACAGTCTATTATTACTTTACCTAGCTTGCCTAACATGAAAAATCCAACAGCAACCGGAAAGAACATTGTTGTCTTTTGTGATGGCACAGGCCAAGACGGACTCATATCAAGTAGGCGCATACTTGATCCTGAAATAGCGGGCACTAATATTTCCCGCAGCACTCACAAAAGAAGAGGCTGCACTTGAACTTACTTCTCAAAAGAATGCACGCGGTAGTAAATACGCAACTAACGTTCTTAAATTGTGTACGTACCGGAAACGGTTCATTGGCCCCACGAGACTCACACGTCTCATAGCTCGCTGCATTCTGCCATTTACCGAACCCGAAACCGAAACCGAGCCCAAGTAAGCACGCTTTGTATTTCTAGCACCTGCATTCGCTTATATCCAGCCCTACTCAGACGATTTCAGCTCGTTTTCTATCAGAGCGGAGTCGGCGTTGGCGATGACTTTCAAGGAGACACGGATGCAGGCGACGTAACTGAAATGATGCGAGGGAATGCTACCGGTCAGCCAACTCTGCGTCTCATTGTTCCAATTTCTTTTTGACCGTTCTCCAGGCAGCAAAATTCGAGACGCATACAACTTTATTGCGCAAAACTATATTGAAGGGGACAAGATCTAGTAAGTCAGATCCAGCTGCTTTCTTGGATATCTCTGAGTTCGTTCATTAGTCTATTCGGGTTCTCTCGCGGAGCATATACCGCCCGAAAGATTGCGAGCTTGATTGTAAGTTGGTTTAAAAGGCAGCTCCCCTCGTGCTTACGACTACGTGGTGCAAGGGTCGACTTGGATTGCTGAACAGGCGAGAGATGGGCAATTTCTTCCATTACTGGAGTGCATTGGACAGAAAGGATCCCAAATTTCATTATGAACCAAAGCAGGTGCCTGCAATAGAGTGAGTCGAGTTTGTTTGACTTGTTTCAGCTGCTGATGATAGTCGACTGCCCAGGTTTGTAGGTACCTGGGATACTGTTGGCACGTATAACCACGGCCATCCACTAGACTTTTTGACTCAAGTTCAATTCAGGTGCTGTGTTCGAGCTGGGTGGCAGGTTTTCTTTCTTTGGACTTCGGCGCTTCCGTAAACTTGACGCGCTAACTCTTCGAGATACCGAGTCAGTAAACAATGACTTACCAACATCATTTTACTAAGACGTTTAAAGGCTACCCACCGTAGTGAAAACCGCTCGCCATGCGCTTTCTTATCATGAGCCTCGCGAGCTATTTCTGCCTACCCCGTACAGCTCTTACGAAGAAGGGAGAAATGTCCAACAAGTGAGTATCCCGTCTCGGGTACTTCTATTCATACTGAAAAATTATTAGGTTTGGTTCCCTGGCTCGCATTCAGACGTGGGAGGAGGCTATAAAGAAGACTTATTGGCCGACATTACACTTTGCTGGATGGCCGTAAGTGCAAGGGTGTTTCAGCTTTCGCATTGTTTCCTAATCTCTCTGGATAGGGAGAAGCAGTGAAAGCAGGTCTTGCGCTAGACGAGGACTATCTCAAGGGTTGCTTTGTTGGTAACAAGAAGTTAACACTCCACTTTGAGCCCAGTGGCCCCAAAGTGAACCGTATGGAAACTTTGGTCAAAACAGACTCAACCAAAGAGGTCGCAGTGTCAAACTTGGAACCAAACTTCCTGTACCATCCAAGCCTGTGGGCAGAAGTGACCGAACATCCCAACGGGCGCATACACAAGGTGTATTCTGGGAAGCCAGGCGAACCATTAAAGAAGAAACTCACTTCTTTCGAAAAGAGGTACTGGGAAGAGTTTGGTTGGCAGGTAGGCGTCTGTTACCCTGCCTGTGAATGGTATTCCACTGACACGTGTACTCACCCACTAGGAACTTCTTCCTCAGCCTGTGGTACTTCGGCCAGGACCGCGGGGCGGACCAATGGTCCCCGAGGCGCCTCCGCTTCCGGATATGTCTCGTCCTCCTGTCGCTATTGTGAGTGCACAGGAGTACCAGCTCTCAAGATTTCATGTCACTTATGAAATCTCGCTCTCTAGGGTGTGGAGCCGGTCGTGTTTGAAAGCTTTTCTGATTATGTGCAAGGCATGGAGGATACGACTGATTGACGTTGTAATTCACTGCCGCCTGATTAATGCATTCATGAGCCTTAAATGCAAAGCGTTTGAAGAGTTTATTGGGTTCAAGAGCGCCAGAGTGGATGAATCGAACGATAACCATTCAGAGGAGCGGAACAGAAGCATTGTGTACAAAAAATCAGACAGCGGAATCATAACGCAAGCTGCACTTCTGAGGAACTGCCTTCGCTGCAGAACCTGTTTACACGCTGCTATTTGGCATGACAACTCCTTGTTCCTCATCCATACAAGCACGCTGTAAACACCGCTATATTTTAGCACCAATCTAGAAACTCCTTTTGCCGTGCGGGAGCGTAGCGACGCTCCTGGGTGCGGCGGGTTTCAACGCTCCGTAAATGACTCGTAAAAGGATGGGCATCTGGTCGAGTTCGAGAATAACTTGGGTTGCGTGTCACGCCATGAGAATAACGTGTAAGGTTAGTGCTATGCGCGGAGGCGAGCACGCACCTATCTACTCAAGGCATTGATGCTGAATTTAATGCATGGACTTTTGCGTGGACTGCATTTGGCTCGACGCCACGCCTGGGATGTAGACCGGATTTGCAATCGGGCACTGATTTATGGCCGTGATGGGCGCTAATTGGAAACAAGGTTTGCTTCTTGCGGGCCACGTGATACCAGTTACGACAGTGAAGTAGGCTGCCTGGCCGATTACGTCTCGAAGAATCGTGCTTTTTTGACACGCGGTCCCCAAGCACTGCACCGGCAGCATGTCTACTACGGAACCCATGCTGTGTGGCGTCGTGCTATAAATCCCAGATTCCCGACCACTAACCTCTGCACATACCAATCACCCACATCACCTTTTATCACCCACTTGACCGTTTCGTTCATTTACTTACTGCCCTTTCGAATCACTATGTCGGGTTCACTCAAGCTTTCAGGCGTGCCCACGCAACCCGGGTTGACGTCATCCAACGAATCAACTGCACCTGCTGTACCGCCCAGGAGTGAGATCGAGCGTGAGTCTCCTCACCTCTCTCACCCTAGCATAAGTTTACACCGATTTCTCGTAGCATTAGGAAAGCATATTATTGTTTTCTGCGACGGGACAGGCCAAGACGGTCTCATTGCATGTGAGTACACGTACATCCCTTCTGGTTATCAGCAACTAAAGCGATTCATACACAGCGCTCTCGAAAGAAGAGGTGGTCGAATTACCATCAACCAAGTCGATCCACCCAAGCACATACCCAACCAACGTCCTTCGGCTCTGTATGTACCTTTGCACCCAGTCGTTCACTAGTACTCACCCACGTTCCTCGACCTAGCTCGATGCATACCCCTATTCACGAATACCGAACCAAAGTAGGTTAAATCACACGTGTCTCATGCATTTATACGGTTTACTTAGATTGCATAGGCGACTACAGCTTGTGTACTATCAAAGTGGGGTGGGAGCAGGTGATGATTTCCAGGGAATGAGCGACCTTGGAGACGATTACGAGAGGGCTCGGGGCACTGCTACTGGTTGGCTCACTCTATACTTCTTCTATCCAACGCTCACTATTTCTAACCAATAGGTGGAAAAATCCGAGACGCATATAATTTCATCGCTCAGAACTACATGGAAGGCGATAAGATATTGTAGGTTGGACGCATAACTGTGATGCCTTCCGCTGACTTGAGTTGTTAGCTTGTTTGGCTTTTCTCGCGGCGCATATACGGCACGAAAGGTTGCAGGATTAATCGTAGGTACTTTGCTAGAATATCATCGGCACTGACTTACACTTGTACCTACAGTGCAAGTTAGGACTCCTCGATAGATGGGAAATGGGAAAGTTCTTCCACTACTGGAGCGCGCTTGATAGGAACGACTCCAGCTTCCATTACGAACCAGCACGAAGGCCATCCGTTGAGTGAGTAAATCATGTTTAAATCATAGTGATCGCTAACATATGTCAATTATCTAGGTTCGTTGGTACATGGGACACAGTTGGTACGTATGGTGTACGCAAACTCTGAGCGATCGAGGCTAAATTTTGAACTCTAGGCTCTGTATACGAGGAGCTTTCTCCTAAAGTCAATGCTTTGACCCTATTGGATACTGAGTGCGTCGTTAGCTACCCATTCAAAACAGTGTCGCTAAAGTATAACCAGTCTTCCCAAGGAAGTCAAGACCGCACGACATGCGCTTGCCTATCACGAAAATCGCAAGGAGTTCTTGCCTACACCTTACGTTGGGTTCGGCAAGGATAGAGATGTTCAGCAGGTATGCGTTGATCTCTGGTTTATTCGCTCATGGGTTTACATTCGTTCACGCAGGTATGGTTCCCAGGAGCGCACTCAGACGTTGGAGGAGGATACAACGAGCACTTGATTGCCGATATTACGCTCTGCTGGATGGCGGCAAGTATTTTCATTAAGTTCATATTTACCATGAAATCTTACGCAACCTTTAGGGAGAAGCAGCCAAGTCAGGTCTAACAGTCGACGAACGCTTTATGGAGAGCTGCTTCGTTCAAGATCCCATCTCCGAACTCCGGCTCCACTTTGAACGTCGAAATGGCGTACCGTTTTTAACGGTAAACCGGATGAATGTCCTCGTCAAAACCAACTCGACCCATGAAGTGACACTTTCGAACGTGGAGCCTCAGTTTTTGTATCACCAAAGCATGTGGGCTGAGGTGTATGAGCGTTCTGGTGGGCCGTCGTTGAAGGCATTCTCGGGGAAGACGGGAGAGCCAGATAAGAAGTCGTTGACGCCATTTGAGGAGAAGTATTGGAGCAAGTTTGGATGGAACGTAAGTAGCTCCCCTGAAATCTTTAGCTCTTCGACTCTGACGCGAGTACGCATACAAACAGCGGTTGTTCGCCCGAGCTGCACAGAGGGTACCTACACCCCGCGGTGGTCCAATCACTATTTCTAGCCCATCACGAACAGTGGCGCGAGTCATAGTAAGCTTCTTTAGTATACTGCTTTATATTTATTACTAAATCGTTCGCGTCTTAGGTCCAGCATCCTGTCGAGTTTGAGCATTTCTCTGACTACATTCATGGAGTGGAGTCAAGTTCGACCCAATAGATATGGCATACGCTGAGTGGTTTGGACATGACAAGACGAGGTGCATCATTTTTGTACTATTTTAGCGTATGAGCAATTAATATGAGATGTATTGGATTATGATTGTATCAACCACTCGAGGTGAATTGAGCATTTGTCCTAAGCAATTTGTGAGAAGGCCATTCCCGGAACGAAGGCCAGATTCAGGGTCTTTGCTCCAAATCTGACCCGTCTCGGGCGGGTAATGTTTGGTACAATAATCATCCACAGTACACGAAAAGCTCCTAAACTTGCCGCTAAGAGATACACCCCTCTCAGCACTTCTAGAATCTTCATGTTCCATAAGCACGTAGAGTGTTCTAGAAGGCATTTGTAAGTCACCGGTATTAACCACATTCGCATGATGTTTGTCCAGATATTTGTGACGGTATGTGACGATAATAGAGGAATATAGGTCTCAATGTTCATAGTTAAAAGGGACAGTTTCTGTCCCTAGCCTCTCTCGTCTCTTGCACACCATTATTTCGTGTTTCTCCCCGCTGAGCGCTCTTCTCAGCAAAATCCCACTAGACTCCGGAGCGCTCCGGATAGCTAGGCTTATCTCCAAGCCCTCTGGAGCCCTCCAGAGCCCTCTGGAGCAATCCAGAGGGCTTGGAGATAAGCCTAGCTATCCGGAGCGCTCCGGAGTCTAGTGGGATTTTGCTGAGTTGTTACCTCGCTATACGCTCGTTGCTTGGTTCCGCTGGAGTTGCACTGGCAGTACCTCCATACTTGTGGCTTCTGCGAGCGGCTATAGGACGTGCCGACTTGGAGTGAGTGGTCGGAAAGGAGGCACTGAGATATTGTAAACTACGTATGTTATTATGTTATCACTTTTGACTAAGATACTTTGAACGCTCAAAGGATTGTGCGGTCGATATCGTGCCACTAAATGCCTCCCGACGAATCTCTTACCCCTCAGAGAATTCAATGGAAGGCAGTTGAACTAGAATAATGTGTAATGACGTATTGTACAATGATTGAGAATGAAACAGATAGCATGCGAGCCGCAATGAGGAGAGCAAGAGATGGATAAACACTAAAAATAACACAGACAATTGCAATCACAAAAACCAAAACAAAACAGTGGGAACACAACGTATTCGAGACACAGATCCGAAAGTTTATGCAGAGTCAACAGTTGGTTCAACAGGAATCAGGTCTCGGCTTTCTGCTACATTGTTGATCACAGTAAGCATCGCCAGGTGGACGGGCAGTGGGTCGAGAGATGGGAGGCGCGTTTGAGTAAGAGCGGTCAGGGAATAGAAGCTTTGTAGGAGTTCGCGCCATGGATCGCCTCCCGATTTCCACAGACTCGAATTTCGGGTCAGAGCGACGTGGAGTAAGTGCAGCTGGGATGAGAGTGTTATGGTCGGGGGCTCGTCTGCTTTGGTACCTGGTTCGGGAATTTTACCCATCGGTCGAGTAACAGGAGTATCTATGACACGGAGAAAATGTGCAGATGCAAGAGGGAGGAATCCAAATTCGACGTCTTCGATAGAGGTAGATAAATCAGGGTTGATGCAAATCTCGTTGTCGAATCCAGGTAAGATAAGGTAGTCGTTTGCAGTGAGGTCAATGACGAGCGATGAAGGTGGACCCGGAGGAGCGGAGGTGGCCTTGAATGACGGGGCAAGGCCAAAGCATTGTGTCAAGCTAGACGTGTGGTCAAAGCTAAGCACTGAAACATGCAGTCCCATCTGTGTGTCGGTCATCTCATTGGATGTATGCGATCCCCAGGCTGGAAAAAACGGGTAAATGAAAACATTAGAGAGTTTGTAACTTCATAACTTACCCTCCAATTCGTCAGCATCCATCAACCCCATGCGACAAAACACAAGCCTCCATTCGATCGCCGCACGCTTTGCAAAACGCATGGCAAATGCCCAAACCTTGGCCACGGCCTTGCTAGTTGGAAAATCACTTTCCACTGCGTTCCTACCTTGCCCGTTGGCCTCTCCTGGGCCACCGTCTCCCCCCGTTCCAGCGATGCGCCAAAGTTTTGTTTCGTAGGCTTCTCCACGTTCGTCAACGCACGCAGCGCCGAGCCATTGTCGAGACTTCGAGAACCCATAAGCAATATGTAGGAACATATGTCGGTCCATTACTTCGCGTTGTCCGTCCGGCCAGCCCATCGAGAATCGGAAACGTGGGGCCAACGGACGAGCGAGCGTAAACGCAGGAACTTGTACTAACGTCTGGTCGGGATGTGAAGGCGGAAGAATAGTGCGTCGGACTCGTCGTGCAATAGTACGTGGTATGCGGTCGTAGACCCCCAGAGCTATACATTCAAGTCGTTGACGTGATGCGAATGGGGTGCTGTCGCGGTTGAAGACGAGGGAGGACGGTATGAGGTGGATGGTATTGTATTCGAAGTAATGGCTAGTGGTTGAGAAGAGGGAGTTGGACTTGAGACCAGAGAAAACAGATTGGAACTTGGGGTTGGAGAGTACTCTTTGAGGGAGAATAATGTAGAAGACGGTGTAGGAAGATCCGCCTGGTAGCTTCATTATAACGTCCACTAAGTGCGAGCGCATAAGTAAAGACTATCTCAACGAAATGCGAAAAACCTACTGAGCACTTCGGCCATATTTTCCAGACGTACTTTCAGGACGCCGTTCTGCGCGCCCCCAAACACCCCAGGTGTGTGCTTTCCGAACTTGCGAGACTAAATTTACTATATCGTCAGCACTCCTCGCAACGAACCAGCCACTGCGCTTACCTGATACATCTGGCCCAAACTTTCAAGCCACCGTGTGATAACGTTGTCCTCGTCGCTCGTGTCCTTGCCTTCTGCAGCCTCATACACCGCAAATGCAAGCACGTTTTTGGGTCCACCGACAGGTTCCAGTCCAATCTTATCCCAGAACCTCAATGCCGGTACACTCATTTGAGCCACTTGTCCGCTATGTCCCACAGAAAGCTTGGGTGGGCGTAGTTTCTCGAGTCGAGGTAGGTGTGGGTAGACTCGATCAGTCAAGACCTCGCTCACCATCTCTACTTTAGGCGTGGAGGTCAGGCGGGCAACGGTCATCGTGGGTGCTATAGCAGAAAGGCAAGTTCCTAGCAACATCAACTCGGCCCGACTTGGCGCTGGGGCATGTATGGCCGCGACACAAACGCCAACGTCCACCCCCCACGCCCAGTTCTCGACCGCCTCCCGCGCCAAAATATTTGCAATCCCCTCGAGAGTCGCTTTGCTGGGTTCGAGCACATCTCCAGGCGAAACGGGGGTTGGGACAGATATAGGGCCAGGTGCAGGAGTTTTCGGCTCGCGTGGGTCGAGACATAAGAGTACCTCTCCAAGTATACCAGACGCAAGTGCACTAGTCCTGAAAAGCGCAAGCAGAAGCGAAGGTCCAGGTGGACCGGCTCCAACTCCACCAACACTAGCGCTGAGAGGCGGACTCGTCCCACGCGAGGGTGCGGAGAAGCCAGGACCCGTAGCGATAGAAACACGGCCATCTGCGTCTGAGTCGTCTGAGTCGGTGTCCATCTCAGCGTCGGACAAGGTTGTGGTCGCGGTCGGAGAGCTTGGGTCACCGTCTCTGCGTAACTTCGTTTCCATTTTCAGACCTCCTGTCTCCCAGTCTCTCGCAAATAAGGATAGGGCTCCAGTGCCAGTACCAGCCCCGGTTACAGGCTTTGTATGCGTGAGTTTGAGCGTTCGGATGCGTTTGGCTGAGGGATTCGTCAGCCCGATGTAACCAGCACGTAGGCGCCGGAGTGTACCGGGTGAGGGGTGGGGGGTAAAAAGTTGAAGCTGGGGTTTCGATGAAAATTGGGTCGATACTTGATACTGGGACTGGGACTGGGACTGAGCTCGAGACCGAGGTTGTGTTTGTGCCTGAGATTGCAGCCGGGCGGCTGAATAAGCTAGCGTTGAACCATAGACACCCTGCCCCACCAAAGAGCCCAAAGACCAAGACCTAGAAGGAAACTCGGTACTCGGTTGGGCGGTGCGCGCAGCCGTTCCAGCTGCCCCACTCCCGCCCCTAGTCGCCCCTGCTATGCTGGTTCCAGCAGCAGCAGCCATCCCCTTTCCACCTGTCCCAGGCAATGTCGCTCCCCCGAGTCTAAACACAAACTTCCCGTCCAACCCGCGATACTTCCCATCTACACCCTCGAATTTCTGCGTAAATTGTAGTGGCTCGAGCCATCCCTTCTTGCCCCCACCCGGATCGTGGCTCTTTTCCGCCGGTGGCGTGAGTGGAAAATACGGCTTCGGCTCTGTCCTTGATTTGGGAGTTTGAATAGTGGGAGTGGGCGTACATGTCGAGCTAGACATAGGAGGAGACGTCGGGCCAACACCAGCACCAAGGTCGAGGTCCATCCCGTCGAGATTAGGCATAGTATCGATAGTCACATCCATGCCTATCGCTGCATCCAGACCTCCCCCAACACTACCGCTCGCACTCGGCCCCCACGAGTCAAGGAAATCAAAATCATCCTCTCCAAATGTAGCCATGTCGTCGTCCTCTGCCTGTATAACGCCTATGCCAGTGCCGGCCACCTTCTGGTCCTCTACCTTCACCACCCCTCCATTCCATAGATCCTCGTATAGCTCGGGCTCGTAAGGTCGAGTGGGGTACGTACTGGCGCCAACAGCGCTATTTGAACCGCCTGAATGATATGGGATGCTAGATCCTCCTGTTGAGTCGTACGGGAATGCGCCACTCGTACCGAACGCGTCTGCTCCAAACGCGCCGCCTACATCCGCCTCGATTCCAAAGGCTGCGTCTTCACTGACATATCCCTCGCTAAACGCGGTATCCTGATCTCCAAACAGGTCCATCCCAATCCCCAAGGTCGTATCCGAGCCCGCAGGGGAAATAAAGTCTGGCACTGCACTAGTAGCCGCGCCGGGGTTGGTACTCGCTGAACTGAAATGATGCACTGGAGTATGTTGCTGGATAGGCGTAACGTCTGGTGGAGACATGTACATCGCAGACATCGCACTCGGAGTTTGGGTCTGCGTCTGCGTTTGAATCTGAAGCGAAGGGGGCACTGTTGCCGTGCTACTGGTAGCAGACAACGATTCCACAGGCGTCGACGGGCCCGTCCCAGCACCCAGCCCCACACCCGAAAGAGATGGAATGGGTACAGCGCTCCCGCTCCGAGCTCTCTCCATCCTCGCACGCTGCTTTTCCTTTTCTCGCTCACGTGCGCGGACTACTGCGTCTATGAGCGACGCAGCTGTATTCGCGAGGGCAGACATTGCCGGGTCTGTATCCACGGACGGAGGCTGAGCTCCTGCCGAGGCTAAGGGCTGGGCAGAGGTTAACGCAGTACCGAGTGGCGCCTGGTTTGAGGGTTGGGCTAAGGCAATTGGACGTGAGAGTTTAGGCGTCTTCAAAGGGAAGCGCCGCGGCTTGGAATGAGGCATTGCCAGCGTTGTTCCAGTCAACCCCACCGGAGCGCCTGGCAGGCGCGAGATGTCGATAGCTGAGGCGGCCGTGTCCGCCACGCAGAGTGCGCGTGGCCAGATCGCGTACATCCCCCGTGCGCCTGCTCCGCTTACGGCGGCGGGAGTGGTGGCGGATGGAGTAGGGAGGGCATTCATGTTTGCAGGAGATGTAGCAGTGGAGTACAAAGATGAGGGAAGAGGAAGCCAGACGAGGATGCATGTTGAGGCGGCGGCAGAGGGTGGGATACCCCGACCAGCCAGCGACTGAAGGAACCCATGTGGGGTAGGGCCTGTATATGGCGCTACTGCGTATGCTGGAGTGCATAGAGGCAAGAGCAGAACGGGCGTTCCGGGAACGGAAGGCGTCGAGAGGACAGGAAGAAGAGTTGTTGTTTGTGGGACCAGGTGGATGAGTAGATGAGTTGGGGCCGAGGGTCGGGGTAGAGGATGCGCGAGTGACACATGCACATGGGCATGGATTAGAGTCCTATAATTGTTGTTCACACCTTGAGCATTGGTACAGATGAGACACTTACCTTGTCGGATCTGACCACGGTCGACCCCATTCGCCAGTAGGTTCGTCAGGGGGGCACACAAGCACGCCATTGCCTGCAGCAAGCAAACTAGGGTGCGATAGTCGCTCGATAGCTAGGGCGCGCACGGCGCACGTCCAGAGCACATAGAGTGCACGCAGAGGTCGTCGCACCGGCCGGGCTGACCTCGGGGCGGTGCGAGCGAGTGGACATGCCGTCGGAGTTCGCGGTTTCGTGCATTCGGCGCACGGAACCGACACTCTCGCACACGCCGCAGAGCATGGGTACAGATATGCGAGCTCGAACCGAGCTATGCTCGGTGTCGTCTCTGCGCCACGTTAGCCTCGGTCGAAATACAAATGGAAAGGCTCACCTTTCAGGCCTAGCGTAGTAAAGTCTAGCGCGTCGAGGCGGGGGGCCGTCGCATCGATAGCAACGACCGCAAACACCCATAACGAGAGTTCCACATCTGGGCGAACTACTGATGCGAGCGCCGACACCACGTCGGGAGCGCCTGCAGCAACGTCGGCGATGTGTCTACGTGCAGTGTCGATCACATCGTCGGGACCAGACCAGGCTCGACATACAACCGCAGCACCAGCAGGAAGTGCAAGCGCAGAGAGCAAAAGAGCAGCGCTTGGATTGAGCGCTGCAGGAACCAAGGTTGGGATCGGGGGCGTCCTGACCGTGGTGGGTTTCGCGGGGAGTGGGTGGCTCATTGTGGTCGTCGTCAGGCGTGGAAAATGACGGGAGCCGGGAAGTCCCAGTAGGCAACGAGCACGATTGCAATGGCCGTGATGAGCGCCGAAGGAAAACAAGAATCTAATGCAGGATTGGAGACAGCACAGCTGCCGTGGACATCAAGGCGAGTTCACTCCAAGAAGCGCTCAGCGTTTGCCATTCGTCAATCGACACTGAGCCAACCACGAAGCCCGCCACTCGGTTAATTGTTGACCGCAAGTCGTTCTCGGTATCACTTCACTCGTAGCCACGACCAATCGAGCTCTATAGAATCCCTTGTGTGACCCGAATTCAGACTATTAGAGAAACTATGCTGATGTGCAGGTAAACTTCAGGAATAGATTCAAATATATATTACATCTTTAAAACACATGAATGTCTACCGGAATTGATAGCATTCCATCCACTGATTGCCCAATAACACATTATCAAAGTCAAGGTTAAGTACTCCTTTAGCAAAGATGCAGACTATGTTTTGCGGCCACACAACTCCGGTCCGCAAATTAACAGGAACACACAGCAAAAGTTGCTGCTGTTGGGTAACGATCATGCCTGTTTCATCCATTTGCCAATCTCCTAAATGACCAGGCTCACGAGCACGGAGAGAAGTACTGGCGCAAATACGGATAGCCCGGTCATGAGAACCAGATGCGATAAGACTTCCGTCGGGTGAGAATGCCACTGAGTTGACCCAGCTAGTGTGCCACTCAAATGGCCCAGCTACAAGATCGCCGCTGCGTGCATCCCAGATGCGTATGGTTTTGTCGTGAGAGCCAGAGACGATGTGAGCGCCGTCGGGCGAGAACGCCACAGAGTGGACTTTGCGGGTGTGCCCCTCGAACGGCACAGCTGTCAAAAGTCCGCTATGTGAATCCCAGACGCGAACAGTCTTGTCAAGAGAGCCGGACACAATACGAGCACCGTCGGGCGAGAATGCCACAGAGAGGACCTCGTCGGTGTGCCCCTCAAATGGTCCAGCAATAAGATCCCCACTATATGCATCCCAGATGCGGATGGTCTGGTCATGAGAGCCGGACACAATACGAGTGCCGCGGGGTGAGAATGCCACAGAATTGACCGAAAAGATGTGCCCCCTGAGTGGGCCAGCCACTAGAGCCCCACTGCTTGCATCCCAGACACGAATGGTCTTGTCTAAAGAGCAAGAGGCGATACGAGTGCCATTGGGCGAGAACGCCACACAATTAACCCCATAGGTGTGCCCCTCAAACGGCCCAGCAACAAGAGTTCCGCTGCGTGCATCCCATACCCGGATAGTATCGTCATCGGAGCCGGAGACAACACGAGTACCGTCGGATGAGAATGCCACACAGTTGATAGATCTGGCGTGCCCTTCGAACGGCCCAACTATAAGATCCCCACTGTTTGCATCCCAAATACAGATGGTTTTGTCGCTGGAGCAAGAGACGACACGATTGCCTTCGGGTGAGAATGCCACACATTTGACCGAGTTGGTATGTCCCGGAAACGGCCCATCCACGACGGGCCCGCTGTGTGCATCCCAGACACGGATGGTCTTGTCAACAGAGCCAGAGACAATGCGGGTACCGTCGGGCGAGAACCCCACATGGCTGACCCAGCTGGTGTGACCCTCAAACGGCCCAGCCACAGGATCTCCGCTGTATGCATCCCAGACACGGATGGTCTCGTCAAAAGAGCTAGAGACGATGCGAGTACCGTCTGGCGAGAATGCCACACAGTTGACAAATCTGGTGTGCCCTTTGAACGGCCCAGCAATAAGATTGCCTGTCTGGGCATCCCAGACGCAGATGGCCCCATCACCAGAACCAGAGGTGAAACGAGTGCTGTCAGACGAGAAAGCCACAGAGCTGACCACGTTGGTCTGCCATTCGAAGGGTCCAGCAATAAGAGCTCCGCTGTTGGCATCCCACACACGGATGGTCTTGTCTAAAGAGCCAGAGATGATGCGATTGCTGTCGGGTGAGAACGCCGCAGAGAGGACCGACCTAGTGTGACCCTGGAACGGCCCAGCCACCAGAACCCCACTATGCGCGTCCCAGACACGGATGGTAAGGTCGTCAGAGCCAGAGACGATGCGAGCACCGTCGGGCGAGAATGCTACGCAGTTGACCGAGTAGGTGTGCCCTTCGAATGAATCAACAACGAGGTCTCCGCTACGTGCATCCCAGACACGGATGGTATCGTCCCTAGAGCCAGAGACGATCCGAGAGCCGTCGGGAGAGAACCCCACAGATTGGACCCAGCTGGTGTGTCCCTCCAATGGCCCAACCACCAGAACCCCACTATGTGCGTCCCAAACGCTGATGGTGTTCTCCTGAGAGCCAGAGACGATGCGAGTGCCGTCAGGTGAGAACGCCAGACAGTAAACGCTGCTGCCAACATTCCACACTGATAGACACGACACGTCTCTCCCATCCATTCCCGACCCCTCCAGTCTTATCAGCCCCCGCATGTGCTTCTGGTACCGCAGGCTGACCGGGCGTGTCTCTGGCCAGAAGGGAAGTGCCGAGACGTAAATGTGGGGTGTACTGCGAGACGCTACACTCAGGCCGAATGCCGTCATAAACCTGCTGGCGTCTAGGGCGAGCGCTAGTGCATCGTTCGCACCTCCGGATTTCTGTATCGATTTCATAATCTGTCTCACAAGAGCTCTGAAATGGGTACGCTTACCTGCAACCAGTTATAAGCCTCGTCTAGCACCTGCACGCCCGCCCCGATACACTTCATCAAGTTCAGCACCTCCATCCAAAACAGCAACCGGTTTGACAGGAATTCTTCTAGCGCGGAGTGAACCTCCGTCCCAGCCTCGGCAGACCCCAGATGAACACTCCAGTAGCGGCAAGCGTAAAACAGCTCCGGCGAGATGGCTTTGTTGATCTTTTCTGTGAGTTTCGGGATGTTCTCGTCGAGAACGAAGGACGACTCGAGGTCGCAGATGTTGAACCGCAGCAAGCGATGCATAGCACTGAAACAGCAAAGAGCTAGATGTTGGTTGTGCTCTGCGGCATCGCAGCACAGATCTTTGGAGCGCTCACGGCTGAGCATGAAGTCAGGAAACGAGGCATGGAGCGTAGAGATTAGATTGGTGCCTTGGGAGACATGGAGCACCGAACGAAGATGCTGCAACGCGAGGACAATGTCCCGCTCGTTCTTCAACCCCAACAACTCAGCCATTGTCGTGACACTCATCGGCTCTCTAGCGCATATCGCCGTGTCGAGGACCATTCGGACGTTCTTCTTCTCCTTCGAGCTCAAGTCTTCATCGGCAAATGGAGCAACTAGCACAGCTGTGTATAGTTTGTCGATGCCTTTGTGCTCGTCCGCCCTGGTCTTGGATGCCATTGACAACAGGTCGTCGAGGCGTTGGTGGACGTCGACCTCTCGATTTTTGGGATTGATGTAGCGCACAGCGGTGGCGGCGTAGATGAACAAAGCTCCAGACTGTTCGGCAAGCATCCCCAATTTATCCGATGCTAGTGAGGTCTCGGCCAGTTCAGCCTTCAGGTACTCCGTTATATCGGCCTGCACAAACGACGCCTCGATGTCGTGGAGGTCCAGTGCGGAACGGCTATGTTCATCCTTCGCGTTGAGCACCTTGAGGAGCGCGGGCTCTGGACGACAGGTGACCAGGAACCTGATCGGCAGGTCTTTCGCGTACAGAAAGAGCATGTTCAAGATCTCCGGGGTCACGTCGCGTTGATCGCATTCGTCCAGCGCGTCGATTACAACGACGACGCTATTAGGCACATCCGCCTCCACCTGAACTAAGGGATCTCGTATAAGCTTCTCGAACTGTGCCCGGGCGTTCCTCCCGCCAATGTCCTTGTCTTCTCCAATTTGTTTGATCAGCGCCTCGCGGTAAGATGGCAAGAGGCGCGCAAGCTGGTGTGCAATGCTGGGTACGATCCTCGACACGTCTCCACACTGGTTGTGTCCGCGGGAGCAGAAGAAGCTCGCGCCAAGTCGACCGATAGATCGCCTCTCAGCACAGAAGCTGTGTGCCAGTGTCGTTTTCCCGGTCCCAGCCATGCCATTCAGCCAGTACACTTTAGGCCTTTCGGGATCGTCTGCCCACTCTCGCATCTCCTGGAGAATTGCCTCACGAGTGCCAGGGGTGCACGTCCGCCGACCAATGACATCAGAAAAGCTTGAGTCGTACATCGCCAGCAAAGTGGCGTTCAGATCCTTTAGGCGTGCGTCCTGTGGAACAACGCGTAAAATGCCAAAATATACAGCTTTCATATCGTCAACGTACCACTTTTTGCTCCTCCTGGCCGCTCGAGATTTCGATCAGCGCTTTATGCTGAAATCAGGTTAGAGCCTCAGTCGGTGACACCCGCAAAAGCGGACGTACCTGTAGTTCACGACACAGAGTATCAACGCAGCGATAACACTTTTGTATATCGTCCATGTCCTGTCCCGCCTTAAGGATACGCCTATATCCTGGGCGCCGTTGCTGCTGCTCCACATTCTTGATTTCCTCCTTGAGTCCACTACAACTCGGTCAGTTTCCGAGTTTGTTGCGCTTGGGGAAGCAACCTACTTTCTGATAGCCATTAACGCCGCCGACATCTTGGACGACATATGTTCTCCCGAGTGCTTCTCGAATCCCTCAACCATACTATGGAGGTTTGAAGCAAGCTGTGCGTAGTCCTCCCGGTTTTTGGCGGTTTCCTACGCCCAACCCAGATGAGCGCCATGTGATGACATAGGGGATAATATCAATCACCTTTACAACATCGGCCACTGCCAGAAACCCACCCACGGCGGCTTGAAGAGGCGGGAAGGCAACTGAGCTCTCCTTGAGCACCTGGAGTGCAGTCTTGAGACCGTCCCATGTGTTAGCTCCAGCTGTTTTTGTGGCCAACACCAGGCTAGACTCTGCTTTGGCTAATTGATGATTATCCGCAACTGGCAGAGAAGTGGTGAGTGCTGATTGGCTGGGGCTTGTCGCTGGTCCGGGTGAACTGGTTGACTGCTGGGATCGAACGAGCAGCCTTGAAGCAGGAACCGAGACTGTCTCTTCGGGAGACATGAGCTGCGAGGATAGGTCTCCAGGGGGCGTCTGAGGCGGAGGAGAGCGCGTGTGAGAGGGAGAAGCTCGATCACCGCGCTTGAATACGTTCCTCGTGCCATCGGAGACGTGCTTGAAGAATCTACGAAACTGCCCTGGGGGTAACGGAGGGTCTGGAGGCATACCTCTGTGTCGTGGAGGTCGGATCCAGTAATTGTCTCGCCAGCGCCGCCTCGATATCTACCAGTGTCGCAGGCGTGCCGCAAGTAAAGTCACAGCCTTGAAGCGCCGCACAAACATTCGTCAGCAACTACTGGCGCCACACATGCCCGGTACCGCATTCAGCACTTAGCACCTCTGACATCGACCTCGTCGCTTTGTCTGTTTGATGTAAAGGGAAGAATTTTATTTTGGATAATGCAAATGAACGGTCCCCTCGCAAGCCAGACTCGTGACCAGAAACAACGGCGAGCTTATGTCATGCAGCCGCCTCCCGCCCTCCTACCTCTCGCACCCACCCACCGTTATATAAATGTCGACCGTAAGCCGCTTCCCTAGCAAACGTAGGCATACTAACACATGAATTACAAGCCCTACCCAGCCGTAGCCGATCCCCCGCTCACTCGAGAAGAAATCCGGGAACAGGGCCGCGAAAGGCTTCGCTGGGGCTTTGCTTATGCCGTCTCGCCGTTCGAGTATGTCGACAAAGAGTGGGCTCGTGATACTAGCGCAACCAGGGATCCAAAGGCAGTGATACAGCGCTGGTCTGATTACAAGAAGTCTGTACTCGCAGAAGCTGGCCTGCATTCGAAATCATGGATACCTTACTTGCTACCTGATGGATCGCTTGTAACTCTGCTTGTACTGGGTCTTGGCTTCGGGAAGGTACTGCACTATCCGCTGAGGCCAGGCATAATTGAGCGAGTGAAGGAGGTGCTTGGTACGGACGATGAGCCGCAGTGGTATCTATTCAACGAGGAAAGCAGGTTCTGAGTGAGTGCAGTGTTGACGAAGTTAGATCAGACTCACTAACTCAGACCTCTGTTTAAGAAGTATGTACACTCTCTAGAACTCTGTATTGCGTGCTTGTCTTGGTATCTATGGCAAATATGTTTCAAACTCTTCTCAATTGGTTATTGAATACTCAAATTGCAACCAGCTTTCTACACCAACTACAACATTCTGTCAATTCTGTGCTACTATTTTTGTTGAAGGAAAGTGAAAAAGAGAGTCCAAAGGGTTGTTTAAATGCAGGAGCAGAACAATTGCATGCATAGAGTGCTCAGCCCTGCATCGCGTGTAATGATAGTTTGTTTTAGATCTCAGGCATTGCAGGTTTCTTCTCGCTCCAGCATAATCTCCACCTATCTTCCGCTACCTTTCCAGTTTCATACACGATAATATCCTCACCCTGATCGAACGTGCGGAGCTGCTTCTCTCCTACCTAGCTTGCGAGTGCAACAAACGCACGATGAGCTAGAGAATATAAGATATCGCATTCCTCGTGGACTGGAACTCCTCTCCTCTAAGCGGCAATAATAACTTTTACCTTGGGTCATTTTTTCAGAGCGAGCCCCAGTCGGATGGTATTTCGCTACCTCACGCACCATGCGAAAGCTTGCAATTGCACGCCGCCCCCGATATGCTTTGTTCTCCAATAATAGAGTGGGTGCACGAACTGTTTGTTTAGCTAAGACCAGCCACAGTGCCAAGCCCTAGACGTCAGTCCATTAGAGGCTAAGAAGAACTGTGTCGACGTTGACACAGTCGAAGTGGAAACCAGAGGAAGGCTATGCGTCGAATGGGGTCGGGAATAGGGGCCTCATCGTTGCGGTTTCAGAAGCGATATGGGTGGGAGGAATTGTCTTGTTGCTGGTTTAGTAATCTGATCTGTTTATGCTCTATCATATCATACAAAGTGCTTGGTTCTGCACACGCGCTGACAGGCGTAGATGATCCATTTGATAGCGATATCTTAAGGTATATGCGCTTCGCTTCTACAGTTCTTCCACTGAGCACCAAACCTTTAGGCTTTATGTCACAATCCGAACCCCACACCTCGCAAAACGTATACTTGAAAATCTGGCACTCAGGATACTAGTGATGGAATGTTGACTGTAATTTCTTCTTTGGGGCGATCTACCCAGCGTCGTATTAGGATACTGCTTTTATTAGCGAGCGAGCGGCAGCATGGATATGGCTAGCTACCGATCGCTTTCCCCCATAGGCTGGGTCAGCAATGCGCAGAAATAGAGCTTTGTTCGAAATAAAGCTTGGCCCAAACACGGAATACCGTCAGAATCGCGCATGGGCATGAATTCAAACATACGATACATTTTGGAAATACATGGCTGTTTACTAGCATTGATAACACTTCATCCACATGTTGCCCGACAATACATCATCGAAATTAAGTTTGAGCACGCCTTTGGCACGGATACAAAATACATTCTCCGGCCGCACAAGCCCAGTCCAAAGGTCAGTAGGAACACACAGCATAAGCTGCCCCTGCCGAGAGGTGATCATGCCTGTTTTGTTCATGAGCCAGTTGTTTATATCTCTGGAGTCAGGCGTGTAGGGAGCGACAATAGACCAGACACGAATGGTCCTATCGCTAGATCCAGAGACAATGTTACAGCCATCGGGCGAGAACCTGACCGAGTTGACCGAGTCGGTGTGCCCCTCGAACGGACCGGCAACAAGATCCCCACTGCTTGCATTCCAGACACGGACAGTCTTATCATGAGAGCCTGAGACGACATGTGTACCGTCGGGCGAAAATCTTACAGACTCGACATGACCGACGTGCCCCTCAAATGGCCCAGCAACAAGAGCTCCAGTGCTTGCATCCCAGACACGGATAGTGCAGTCACCCGAGCCAGAGACGACACGGGTGCCGTCGGGCGAGAACGCCACAGAGCTGACCCAATCCCTGTGTCCCTCGAACCACCCAGAAGCAACACCCGCAATGGCATCCCAGACACAGATGGTGTTGTCACTCGAGCCAGAGACAATGCGAGTGCCGTCGGGCGAGAACGCCACAGAGTAGACCGATTCGTCGTGTACCTTGAGTGGTCCAGTAACAAGGTTCTCACTATATGCATCCCACACACAGATGGTCTTGTCACGAGAGCCAGAGACAATGCGGGTACCATCGGACGAGAACGACACAGAGTAGACTGAATCGGTGTGCCCCTTGAATGGCCCAGCAACAAGATCGCCTCTGCTTGCATCCCAGACACAAATGGTGTTGTCATAAGAGCCAGTCGCAATGCGAGTACCCTCGGGCGAGAACGACACGCAGAAGACCCGGTCACCATGCCCTTTGAACGGGCCAGCTACGAGATCTCCATTATATGCATCCCATACACAGATAGTCTTGTCACGAGAGCCAGAGGCGATGCGACTACCATCGGGTGAGAATGCCACAGAGCTGACCGAGTTGTTATGCCCCTCGAACGGCTCAGCCACCAGTGGCTCGCCGCGTGAGTCCCAGACACGGATGGTATTGTCATCCGAGCCAGAGACAATGCGGGTACCGTCCGGCGAGAACGCCACAGAGCTGACCTCGTCGGTGTGCGCTTCGAACGGGCCAGCAACAAGATCTCCGCTGGTTGCATCCCAGATACGGACGGTATGGTCATTAGAGCTAGAGACGATGCGGGTGCCATTGGGCGAGAATGCTACACATCTAACCGGGTGGGTGTGCCCCGTGAGCGGCCCAGCAACCAGATCCCCGCTACGTGAATCCCAGACACGGATGGTCTTGTCATGGGAGCCAGAGACGATACGGCTGCCATCGGGCGAGAATGCTATAGAGCTGACCCAACCGTTGTGCCCCTTGAACGGACCAGCTACGAGATCCCCGTTGCGTGCATCCCAGACACGGATCGTCTCGTCCCAGGAGCCAGATATGATGCAAGTGCCGTCGGGTGAGAATGCTACACATCTAACCGAGTCGGTGTGCCCCTCGAACGGCCCAGCAACAAGGTCTCCGCTGTGAGCATCCCAGACACAGATAGTGTTATCAGAAGAGCCAGAGACAATGCGGGTGCCGTCGGGTGAGAACGTCACAGAGCTGATCGATTGGGTGTGCCCTTCGAACGACCCAGCCATCGAAAGCCCGCTACGTGAGTCCCAGACACGGATGGTGTCGTCACCAGAGCCAGAAACAATGCAAGCGCCGTCGGGCGAGAACGCCACGGAGATGACGGGGCATGTGTGTCCCTCGAACGGCCCAGCTACGAGAAGCCCAGTGTGTGCGTCCCACACTCGGATGGCACCGTCCCAAGAGCCGGAGACGATGCGAGTGCCATCGGGCGAGAACGACACACACCAAACGCCGCTGCCAGTATCCCATGTTGCTAGGCATGATAGGTCTCTTCCCTCCATCCCTGACCCTTCCAGCCTTATTAACCCCCGTGTCCGCTTCCAGTATCGCAGTCTGACCGGGCGTGTCTCTGGCCAAAACGGGAGTGCCGAGATATAGATATGGGGCGTACTGCGTGACGCCGAACTCAAGCCAAACGCTGTCACAAATCGACTGGCGTCCAAGGCAAGTTCAAGTACATCGCCAGCACCTCCCAATTTCTGCATTATTCTCAGCATACGCCCACATGAAATATGACACGGATATGCTCACCTGTAACCATGCGTGAATACCCGTCAACATCTGCACACCCGCACCGATGCACTTCCCCAAGTTCAGAACCTCCATCCAAAATAGTAATCGGTTGGATAGGAAATCTTCTAGCATGGAATGAACGTCATTCAGACTCTCAGCGAATTCCAGATGAACTCCCCAGTAGCGACAAGCATAGAGCAGCTCTGGCGATATCGCCTTGTTGATTTTTGTCGTGAGGCCTCGGATGTTCTCGTCGAGAACGAAGGACGACTCGAGATCGCAGATGTTGAACCGAAGTAAGCGCTGCATAGTGCTGAAACAACCCGAAGCTAGACGCTGGTTGTGCGCAGGAGCACTGCAGTTCAGATTCTTCGAGCGGCTCTGGTCGAGCATAAAGTCGGGAAAGGAGGCATGAAGTGTAGAGACAATATTATCGTCATAAGAGACATGTAAAACTGAACGAAGGTGCTGCAGTGCCTGCGTCACATCCTGCTCGTTGTCCAACTCCAGCAGCTTCGCCATCGTTGCAACACTCATTGGTTCTCTAGCACATATCGTCGTATCTAAGACCAGCCGGATGTTTTCTTTCTCCCAAGCCTCTAAGTCTTCGTCGGCAAACGGGACGGAGAGTACGGCGGTGTAGAGTTCATCAATGCCCTTATGTTTGTTGATCCCGGGCTTGGATGCCATTGACAGCAGGCTCTCGAGGCGTTGCTGAACGTTGACTTGTCGATTTTGGGGGTAGATATAGCGTACGGCAGTAGCAGCGTAGATGAATAACGTTCCAGCCTGCTCTGCGAGCATCCCAAGCTTTTCCGGAGCCAGCGAGACATCGGCTAGTTCAGCCTCTAGGTACTTCTTGATATCGGCCTGCACGAAGGACGTCTCGATGTCGTGGAGGTGCAGTACGGAGCGCTGGTATTCGTCTTTCGACTGAAGTACATCGAAGAGCCCAGGCTCTGGACGGCAAGTCACAAGGAACTTGATCGGCAGATCCCTAGCATGACGAAAGAGCACCTGGAGGATATCTCGAGCCCCGTCACGCCTCTCGCATTCGTCCAGCGCGTCAATCGTGACGACAATGCCCTCAGCCTCCGAAGTCTCGACTTCGCGTAGGGGATCTCGTATGAGCTTCTCAAACTGTGCCTTCGTATTCCTCGCACCAATGTCCTTGTCTCCGTTAATTTGTCGAATCAGCACCTCCCGGTAGGAAGGCAGGAGACGCGCGAGTTGATGTGCGATGGTAGGCACAATCTTTGATACCTCCCGACTATCTGCATCCGTGCGGGAACAGAAGAAGCTCGCACCAAGTCGACCTGCGAGTTGCATCTCTTCGCAGAAGCTGTACGCTAGCGTGGTTTTCCCAGTCCCAGCCATCCCGTTCAGCCAGTACACTTTTGGACCATTGGAGTCGTTCGCCCACTGCCGCATCTCTTGGAGAATTTTTTCACGAGTGCCGGGGGTGCACGTGCGCCGACCGACGACATCGGCCAAACTTGAGTCGTACATTGCCTTCAATGCTGCATTGAGTTCCTTGAAGCATGCCTCCTTTGAAACCGTGTGTTAGATGGAAAGCTCGGCAGCTCTCGTACACGATCGACGCACCACGTCCTGGTTCTCCTGGTTGCCTAAGATCTTGTCCAGAGAATTAGTTTGGTTGTCCAGTATTTTCACCAGCTCTTTATGCTGGAAAAGGGTTAGAACCTTGGTCGGTAACACCTCACTAGATCAGACTAACTTGTAGTGCACGACGCAGGTTCTCGACACGGCGATAACACTCTCGTACGTCGACCACATCCTGTCCTGCCTCAAGATGACGTTTAAGTCCCGAGCGCCCTTGTCGCTGTTGCACGTGTTCCATTTCCTTCTGGAGGTCACTACAGTCTCTTTAGGTTGGAGAATCGTCGAACATCAAGAATTGACCTACTTTGCCATAACTCTCAGAGCCTCAGACATATTAGAAGATGTACGGTCCCCCGGGTGTTCCTGAAATTCATCGACCATCCTTCGAAGGTTTCTACCGAGCTCCGCGTAGTTTTTCCGGTTCTGCGCGGCGCTCTTTATTGATAACAGGATAAGTGTTTTACGGGGACACACAGGGTGAACCGACTTACCTCAAATATATCAACCACTCCTAGTAACTCTGCCACGGCAGATTTGAGAGGCGGAAAAACACTTGAGCTCTTCTCCAGCAACCGCAGTGCACCCTTGAGCCCAGTCCATGCGTCTACTCCGGCTTTTTTCATCGCCGGCACTTGGCTAGACTCTGCATTATCTAGTTGGCTCTCAGTGGTAGCCAATTGCAAAGATGTAGACGGCGTAGGGGTTAGCGCATCTTGGGATGGGGCTGCTGGTTGGGGCCGAGCGAGCGCTTGTGGGAGAATAGCCCGAGTAGATTCATGAGTAGCCGTGGGCTGCGGAGACGGATCCTCAGGTGGCACCCGAGGCGGGGAGGGCGTGTGGGGAGTGGTCGCTTGATCAGTGGACTTGAACAATTTCTTTGTGCCATGGACGACGCGCTTGAGGAAGCCACGAGCCCGGCCTGAAGACGATGAGCTGGGGGTCATATTGTTGGCCTGTGGTGGCCAAGCTTGCTAGGTGCAGTGCCCCGGTCGCATTATCTGGAGTTATCTGCACACGCTTTATCCAGGCGCTCGGGGTGTGTTGCTGACCGAGGATCCATTTCTGGTACGAAGCGCCCAACACACAAGATCGAGGTTTAAGCGCCGCTTTTGTGAGCTTGTGCTTGCGAGCCATAACGGTTCGTTTTACTTAATCACTAATCCCCCGTTGATGTATTGAATACCCAGCCCATGCGCTCTTCAAAGTGATACATGCTCCCATCCCCCGTCTCTCTGTAGCCCTAAGCAAGCGGGTATATGCGCTGAGGTTCCTAATTTAGCGGGAGATGACGCAGCATGCACAATCGGGGGCAAAGGGCCCCACAAGTGCTATGTAATGCGTATTCTAGATGTAGAACGAAGTTTTATTGCCGTCATAGAAAGACTAAATATATACTATCTACCATATTTTAATCTAATTTAGTGCGTAGAGTACTCGACTTTAAGTATACATTCGCCCACGAGTTTAGATGATCCACTAATACAAGCTCCTTCAGGAATATGCGCACCTCTCATGAAATTCATTCACCCTCTGCGCTCCCACGTCATAAGTGCTCACCCCCTCGTCTTAGCATTATATCAGGAGGTTTCCGCGTTACGATTCACATTTACATCTCACAAATTATATCATAACCCATTAGAAATCGTCCAGCCCCTCCTCCTCCCCTCCAACTCGCGCGAAAAACTCCACTCCCCCCTCACCGTCCACACCGGCTTCGTCTCTATCCATAGTCTTTCCTCCGACCACCTCCCAAAACACCCGCTCAGCCTCGCCAGCAGCAGCGTCCGCGCCTTCAGTCATATGCATAGTCGTATACGTCACTCCCGCCTCCTCCTTTCGTCGCGCGATTTCATTGGCGTGATGCACGACCAGTCTCGACGGCTCTTGTTCTCTGTAGTATAGCTCGAGGTGGATGGTAGGTCGCGGTGTGCATGCGTCTAGTACAGCATTGACGTATGGCTCGAGGTGGGATTTGGGGGATATTAAGTGGGATGAGGTTTGCGCTGCAAAGTAGAGTATACCTGCGTGGGTCGAGTG
Source organism: Ceratobasidium sp. AG-I (assembly GCA_015039395.1). Lineage (NCBI taxonomy): Eukaryota > Fungi > Basidiomycota > Agaricomycetes > Cantharellales > Ceratobasidiaceae > Ceratobasidium > Ceratobasidium sp. AG-I. Next base: position 122,591 of record MU132259.1, read on the forward strand.
TGATGTATGAGTTAGTCAGTTGGAATATACGCGAAAACAAAGGAATATATAGGAGACGTACATTTGCCATCCGGACACGACATCGTCCCAGAGCCGTTCCCGAGCACCGTGACGCTCCCCTCAGACCCGAGTCCACAGCTTGGTGGAAAGACCAGCAGGGTTTCGTTCAAATTCACCGCCGTAGGAGCTGAATCGGATTCTTCTTCGGCATGCCCGGATGTACCTTCTTGGGGGCTGGTGGCCGTGG
>MU132260.1:7503-72934 GCA_015039395.1 Ceratobasidium sp. AG-I
ATGGGATTTGAGGTCCCAGAAATGCGGGAATTTCGCTAAGTGCAAGCATTCCCGCAAAGTGCAGAAATGCTGCCGAAATCCCGCACTTCGGCGTGCGGGAGCCGGTGCGGGTGCCAGATCGACCTCTGAGGGGTCAACTTCGGCGTGCGGGTGCCGAATTCCCACACAAACTTTGGCCCGACATCCTTACTACAATGGGGGAAAAGCAGCATTAAATGCAGTCTGAGACTTGAATGAGTACATCTGAGTGAATTCCAATGAGTACATTCTACTCGGAGTTCAGGTTTGCATATACTTGGGGTGGTTTATATATTTCATATCTGATCATATTATCATATCTAGACAGTAGTCCAGTATCTCTATAAATGCTACAGTGGGAATGGTTACAAAGAATACAGCTACTTGGAGTGCCTCAGCAAATGAGATAACTTGAGAGCATATACTACAAGTCAGTGAAAATCTGATCTGATTGTTGCTCAGGTCAGAATGAGTCTACTTGGTGAGCAACAAGACTCATAGGGGAAATAAGAGGAATCTGGGGCTTAAAATACATTTCTGATACTTCCCATGATTGGATTGAGCTGAGACTTGGTACATAGGTCTTTCATTTACATTATTGTATTATATGCATTTACGCAGGGTTCAGAAGGCCTCTACGCGGCCTGCGTACACCTTTTGTGTTTTCCACAAGAGTATTTGCTGTAAATACATGTGTGGACAATTGATTTACATCATGAAACCTATATATTCGGAATCCCCTGAATTTCGCGCATTTAATGGGCTATGTTACATGTGATTGTGATGACATTAGTGGCACGCCATACCTGCCTGCCTGCAGCTGCTCACAAAAGTGCGGGTGCCCGGCAGGTTCCTGCATGCCCGCATGCAGGTGCAGGCTGGACGCTTGGAGGTCAAAAGCCTGCCCCCGGGCAGCAGATGCCTGGGGTCCTACCCGTCCAACATCCTTAGGAGAACCCCAGTACAGAATGAATGATATTGACCTAAATTTAGCTGTATTAAAACTTTTAGGTTTTTACCAACCCCCCCTTTTTATACACCTAAATTTAATAAATTTAGGAATTTCAAATTTCTCAAAAATGTTCCTTTGTTAATGTCTGTCACTCGTAGCACTTTTCAATTTTTGGTGTTTAATCAATGTAGGCACATTTAGGGGCATTTAGCTGATTTAGCCAAATTTAAGAAATTCAGCTAAATTTGAAATTGAGATCTTAATGAAAGTTGAGTATTTTCCTGATGTATCCCTTTACATCCAACAGTCAACATGTATCAACAATTAGAAGCCTGTCCCAGCCTGTGATCCTGCAAATCCTCCTGAAACACACAGGACTGCATGGCCGGCAGGCTAGATTGTTGAAACAGCCTGGGATGGTCAAACCTGTCTAGAATTGAGGGCCCTCCATCTATCATCATTTGCACCACTATCATGTGATGCAACACCACTTTCAATTACAAAATGCTAATCATCAGTAACTTTGTTGTGACTCTGGAAGGCTCCTGGAGTGCTCCAGAGCATTCTAACTAGTCCAGGAACGTACAGGGGCCATGTCTTGTGAAATTTACTTAGAGATAAATGCTATTTGGTTATTTAGCCTTTCATTCTTGTTCCCCCTTGAGCCGAGTCTGTTATATGCTAGGAATCACCCCTATTCTAGACCACACACCACTATTTAAACACAATAAGAGCAGCTCAAAGTCCAGGTAAGAACCCAAAATTCCCTGTAAAGCTCATACAGTGAATGTGTTATTCTATTTGTACTATTGGAAATACACCCCTAATCTAGTTAGAGTGCTCTGGACGCTCCTAGAGCCTTCCAGAGTCACAACAAAGTTGCTGATGATCCATATTTGGACAACTTAAATATTATGAATTTGAACGAGATCAGACTTACTCAAGCAAAGTAAGATAATTGCTGACCAGGATGGGAGAAACGAGCGAGACAAGCATGTATAGGACTTCCAAACAGGCCTACTCGTTGATCTTTTAAGCTAGATAACACAGATTGCGCCAGTAATACGCCGAAATCAGTACTGTTGCATCACATGATAAATCTGTCATCGTGGGCGACATTTTTGTTGAGAAGTAATTCAGCAGTTTCTCGTGCATGGATAATGCAATAACGCTCTCAATTCACCATTCAGTAAATTCAATGTCTGGCTATCGAATGATATAATATACATCAAACTCCGATCCTCCTGTACAAATCTGTAGGCCAAACGAAAAAAGTGTTACAAATGATGATAGATGACTGTAGTTGGCTTGGTGAATTCCGCCAAACACTGAACGTCTAACCAGCGCGAAGCATAGCCGGACTCTTTGCGCCGGCAGGTGGCCTGGTTTGCGGCACCCGGCTTTGCGGTGTTCTAGCGGGGGGGTTCACAACCCTGGTAAACCGGCAAAACCGGCCAATTTGCTGCCAATTTGAGATTGGGGTTTGTCCTGACGCGCCTCTAAGCATCCTATTCAAGTCTATATTGACATTAGTCCACCAAATAACTAAGTAGAGATTGTGATAAGGTCTGATAGGTCCGTGATACAAATACGAAACACGAGAGGAATAAAAGAAAGTCCGATTAAGAACCAAAGTCGCGTCAAGAGACTCAAAAATCCTATAAACAACAGTAAATGCAAACTAGATCCTAGGTCCGTGATGTACAGGCGCATAATCGTGCCCCTGTCCGAGTCCAGGCGCGGGTCCCAGGTTCGGCGTGCCAGGCATGCTATTAGTAGCCGAGTGCGGCGACCACGGCTCGTGCTCGTGGAGGGGCGTCGCAGCGTGGAGTTGCGCAGTATCCATCGTAGAGGAAGACATGCGGTAGTCGTACTTGTTACCTCCGGCCTTGAACGGCACGATAGGAGCGTTGAGGTCGGACTGGGAGAGGGTTTGCATAGGCACTATGGCACGGACGAAGAATAAGTCAAACCGTAAAGAAAAAAACACAAATGACGTACGGTGGTGGTCTGCGATGTACGAAGGCTGGTACGGCTCTTCAGCATTCGCCTTGGGCGTTCCGTTGCCGCGTCTCCGAATCCACATAAGCAGTCCCTACACGCGTAGTCAGCAACTATACTAACCCGAATCTTCCAAGAAACTCACCAGCAGAATCATCACTGTTCCACCAGCAATCGTCGACGCAAGCACGATCGTCCTCTGATTATTCGACAACCCTCCAGTGCTACTACCGCTTGCAGCGGCCTCCCCAGTCCCAGTGGCAGCGCCCGCAGCCGAGCTCGAAGTTGCCGTAACAGCCGGAACAGGCCAATAGGCTTGCTTGACAATGTCCGCTCCGTACTCAGCAATCGCGTACGCCGGACCCATAGTGTGAGCTGTAACGTGGATAGGCATGACGCTGACGTCGATGACGCGGACGTTGGCGGTGCCGTAGACGCGGAGAGTAGTGTCGACTACACCGCCATTGTCGAGTGGGAGCATGGAACAGGAGCCGATGGGGTGATACTCGGTAGCAATGGAGTTGGCGATGTAGGTGGCGATGGCGTCGTCAGTCGTGGCAGCGCTCTAGTAAAGAGAAGATTGCGGATAGCAAATGAAGACAAAAACGCGAGACAGCACAAGAGGATACGGGATGTATGCGCGGAGAAAGGCGAAATAATCGTCAGTCAAGTTTAGCTTGGCCTTTCAAGTGTTTGTACACACCGTTCCAGCGTTCTCAGTCTTGAAGTACGTGTTCATAGGCGCAGTAGTTCCGAGGGTCCTCACGTACTTGATACCAGCACGAATGATGTCCACTACAAAACAACACACAATTAAAACTAGAGCGCTAGACAACCAATGAAAGATACCTACCATCCCATCCATTAGACAGATAGTTCTACGCAAAACGCCAACACGATCAGCTCAACCACTCCAAACACTGCGACCAAACACACTCACGGGATTAATGCTCGGCGCCACAAACGCACTCGCACTCTCAATCATAACCTGTCCGCGACTCCACGCATGCTGCTGCGCAACCTGAATCCCTGCACTCCCCGCGCCACTCAACATGGTCATAATAATCTCGAGCTGGCCTTCGCCGTCTTGGAGCATCGCAAGCTGGGTGTTGAATTGGGCGGTGATACCCTTAAGGACAGTGCTGTCTGTCGAGGTTGAGAGTGAAGAGAGAGCGGAAGATAAGCCAGAGGACAGGGTGGAGAGCCAGGTGGCAGCCGTGGTGCCCATTACGTCCTGGATGTTGGGGTAGGCTGCGAGGTCGCTGTTAGATTGGATTGCGTCGGAGCTTGTGTTAAAGTTACGCACCAACAGCTTCGTTAATGTACGTCCAGAGTCCAGTTGAGCTGCTACGCCACTCGGCGAGTGCCTCAGCTTGCAGAGTATCGTTGATCATGAGGTCCCACCACGTCGCGCCGTCGACTGCCCAAGATACCGAAGTCGCTCCTGGAATCAGCGGATACAACCGCATGAGTAAATCGCAAGCTAAGTATATCAAAGTTGAATCGCACCGTGATCCTGCAAGTTCTGGCCAACACCCGGAAGGTCGACGACAGACTTGATGTCGAGTGAGTTCATGAGCGTTTTCGGACCCACGCCGGAAAGTTGTAATCTAGCAAAAATTAGCACATGGACAACTGTAGGATAGCGCCGTGCTCACAATTGTGCAGAGCCAATGGTACCGCCACTATCGAGAGCGTTAGCACAGATCCAAATGCTGAACTCGAAGGGGAACGTACCAAAGGATAACTTCCTTATTCGCCTTGACCATGAATGAATCAGAGCCAGCAGCCGCTGCGAAGTTCTGCAGACGAAACAAAAAACTTAGCATCCCGCATATATCACTCAGAGAGTCATTTCCGCCCAAGTAAAAGCGAAAACATTCCGATGAGCCAAAAGAGAAAAAGGCTCACCACACCAGTAGCGACCACACCCGAGCTCCCAGTAGCCCCCCAAACCAAACTCGTCGCCTGCACCCCCGTCAAAATGATCAAGTTGCTCCTCGGCGCAAGCGGATTGATATACCCCGCCATACTGTTACTCCTCGTAAAGTTGCGCGCATTCAATGTGCTCGGGGTAATCCCTACGACGTTCGTCTCGCCCGTCGATAGATCACCCTTCTTCATCCCAGCGTTGACGAGGGTAGGAACCCAGTTCGCGATTGGGTCGTAGATGTATTCGCTCATCGAGGTTTGGATGGCCCCACCATAGCCGTGCGCGTCGGCTTGGATCGTCATGCCGAACTTGGTTTGCTGCTCGGCAGGCGGCGCGGTGAAATTCTCGGATTTCTTGTGGTACCGTGAAATGGTATCCCACGTCCAGGGATACGCTGCCGGAGTACCATTCGGGAGCGTGGATGTGTTGTACGAGGATGAAGTCTTCGGGAAAAGCGTGGACCAAGCGTCCCAGCTCCGAGAGGATCCAATACCCCAGAACATGCCGTTGATGCTCTACGCGACAGCCCATCAATATCGGTAAAATTGGAAAATGAAGAGGCGAGACGTACTCCGCTACCGCCAAGGACCTTGCCTCTTGGCCATTTCGTGGCACGGTTACCAGCACTCGTTTGGTTGGTGATGGTGTAGGACCAGTCGGCGTCGGAGCCCGTGAGGCCGTGGAGGTAGGAGTAGCCGGGGATATTGATGTTGTCGGCGTGGGCAGAGCCGTCTCCTCCGGCTTCGATGACCGCGACAGTTGTATTCGAATATTCTGAGGTGGGAGTGCAGTTAGTCGTTAGGCGGGGAGGGGGTGCCGGGATGTGGACATACCTGAGAGTCGTGCGGCGATGGCGAGTCCTGCCGTTCCACCCCTAGAATATCGCTCATCATTAAGGGTCGACCACCCAATACACTCGCGTGAGAAAGACGTACCCGACAATGACAAAGTCAAAGCTCTTGCCAGAGAGCTTGGAGGGGTCGGCGGTGACAGCACGCGCGAGGAGATGTCGGTTAGGATTGTTCGGGTTGTGTGCCGTGTCAGAGCGCGGCATGGCTTGAGAGCCTAGTACAAGAAATGCAGACGCGAGGAGGGCCGATGAAGCTCCAGAGCGCGCCATCGTGCGAGTCAAAACAAGTAGATGTATCGAAAGAGAGAGGGAGCGTGTCGAAGAGTCCGGAGAGCGAGCGTAGAAAAGGAAACGAGAGAGAGAAAGCAACGTAGCAAAGAAGTCGCAGATTCACGAGATTACATATGGTCTCACTGAGAAATATTCAGCCGAGCCGGGTCAGCTCGCATGACCAAGCAGCGTCGATAGTCGACTCCCGGCTGCAGTCGGCATATCCATTGTCTATCCATAGCATTTGCACCGCCCTCTCCACGCTCAACAAAGTTTGCGTCTGAAATCCGCTTGGGGTCGTCGTGATGGAGGACGCGATGTGTTCCGGTGGCACTAAACCTGTCACGTGCATGAGTCGATTTCCGCCTGGCCGCGGCAAGTCGGTCAGCCGGCGGCATAAATCTCAATGGAAACACAGCCTTTCAAGCGGTAGTTGCCCGGGTGCACACGGATTCGAGTAAGATGCACTGTTATGCTATCTTCACCGTGATCGGACACCTTTGCGCACAATGCTCTGTACAACCCACTGTGTCTTGCTCGCCCACCGTTGCTAACTAGGAAATTTCGCTTAATTTATTTGATCAACGCCTCAAAGCCGTGAGGTCATTCGCGTCAGCATATCCTCAAATACGCCGGGATTTCAATCGGCTGTCAGGAGTCGAGCAAAATCAGACGAAATGCGGGGGGATGAGACAGTTATCCAGCACAGCCTATTATATTCCTGCGACAGTTCGCGTCGTGAGCGTTCTTAGTTGATAACAGGGATAATATGGCTAATACGGATGTCTCAAATCCGACGACACGCTAATCATTCGTGCCATGGATACGCGACATACGCGCGTATGACTGCCACCTAAATCAATGGACAAACAGCTCACGTGGTACTCTTGGCGAAGATTTTCATGAAAGCGATATCCTAAAATATACATGTTACAGCATCTAATCAAACCGGAAGGCACTAAGTGGCTCACGAAGAGAGGCGGAGTGGAGGTTTCAGACGAAGGAGCGTTTGTAGATAAGCAGCAACACCGCCTTGAACGCGTCTTAAATCCACGAGACAAATGCTCAGGATTTCAGCCCTCAGAATATCATAACTGTTTCCAAATCGAGCTGGCCATTTCAACTTTACCGTATAGACTTTCACGTATTCGAAGGACGTCATGATAATTGCCAGGTCCAAGAACTCGCTTTATGTATGATTCTCTGTCTTCCTGCTCTAGATTTCAGTGCGCATTTGATCCATGCGCAAGTGATAGGGATAATGTTTTATTTCGACAACGGGCGCATACATACCCCTTGCTCACCCTACCACTCACTCTTCTTTTCTTAGGAGAAACTTGCAACCGCAGTACTATGAATTTTGAAAGATTCTGTTCAACAAGCTCATTACAATACACTTTCGACTAATTCTGTCGTTCATTTGTTCAGTCATGCATCTTTCCCTACTTTCCAACCTCCACTCCCAATCCCTCAGGCACACTCGGTCGCCTTCCCCACTCCTGCTCCCAACCAGCCTTTGGCCCTTTCCCCTCACCTGGCCTCACCATCCCGCCTTCACTCGGAACGCCAAACACAGCCGTCACATACCACACATCATCCCCCTCTACATCTCCTAGCAAGGTCGGAATCACACTCCTCGCAAACATAACGTTCGAATTCGAATCCGCGTCCACCACTTTTCCCGTGCGTGTAGAGGAAGGTTCGAGAGCGACGATCCCAACTGCTCCAGCGGAACTGACAGCCCTCGCCTCCACACCTTGCTCAAATCGGGCTTCGGAGCCCGAGATGGCTCGTCCGTCTGGTCCGCGGTCGTATATCGACCACCCCCCATCAGCGCTCTTGAGCCCTCCGCGAGACTTGGCACCTTTGATTCGATGTATGCGGAGGTACCAGTTGGGAGCGTCTTTCGTTGGAGGGACGAGCCATGTCTCGACACTTACACCAGGCCAGGGCGTCCACGTACTCCTCAACCAGACACCTCCCCTTCCGTCCCGCTCGATTCGTGCATCTGGGGCTAGTCTCCGAACAACCCATCGATCGCCTCCGTCGTCGCTTAGCCCGAGTGTAGAATCAAGAGCATGTTGTTCGAGAGTGTAAGAGCCTGTAGGAACGCTGAAGCCAAAGGCAGACGAGTATGCCAGTTTGCCATACTTCTCGGACGTATGCTTGAGTGGATAATGGCAGGCCTGGCCCGACGAGAGCAAGAACGAATGTCCCCCCGCCCGGGTAACAATATGTCCAGGATAGTCAAGCGCAATCGTCTCCGGAACCACCGGCCTCTCTCCAAACCCAGGGTGCGGCAACTCCTTCTCCGTCCAAAGCGGATGGTCCGCTGGTACACCCGCCCCAACAAAAATCTTGCAGAACCAGTACGGGCTGCCGGGTGAGTTATAGTTCTCGCTCATGTACATGTTCGGATACGCATATCCGATCGTCAACGCGCCCGAGTCCGTCCAGATCTCGTCCCCGAGCGCGGCCCAGGAGCGAAGGTTTCGGAGGTAAAGACCTTTGATGTGGCCCCATGTGAGAGGTGCGGGTGGGGAGACGTTGGCATATGCGAGGGCGGGCCAGAACGATGCCGCTGCGGCGCGGTAGATCATGGAACGCCCGAAGGGGATCGCTCGACCTTTGATCGAGTGAGTGTGGGCGGGTCGGGTCGTAGATCAGGGACGTACCAGTGTCATCAAAGTACGCAACAAACTCCCTTGCAAACTCTCTCGCCCGGACCCGATAGTTTTCGCATCGTTCCGGATCGTAGTCATTGGCTAACTTGGAGTACACCAGCTGGGAAAATTGAATGGCAAACGACGATGAATAATAATCTAGTTGTCGAACACCCTCTGGTCCGTCTCTTGACCATCCACGCGAACGCGGAGCAGTCAAACCCGCTGTCGAATCATTCAATCCAGGGACTCCTAAATTCAGGTGAGCAACATTGAATTGAGTCTGTGAAAAGAACATGCATACCTGACGCAGAATCATTGGTGTCATTGGGTTCATCTCCGAGGTTTTCGAGTTGAAAGGTATCAAGGTGGTCGAGGTCTTTGATCATTTGAGCCTCGGAGAACCGGTCTGAGCCGACGCTGCGAAGACCAAGATTCGCGAAGACGCGGAACCAGAGCCAGTTGGCTACACGTATGGCGAGATTAGGTTAGGCAGCGGATGAAATTGACGGAGGAGGTCTTACTGTCCGGCATCTCCTTGTCGTTGATCGCGCCTAGCCAATCTGCCAAGTTTGTTTTTTCCTTGTCAGATAGAGGCTATGGAAGTAAATCTCTGTTAGTCTTGTTTACAAGTATTCATAAAGACAAGGTAAACTCACGTCCCAAACCGACTCTCGAGCAACAGCCAAAGAAAATCCCATGGCGCTCATCTCAACCATGCGTTGGTCTTTGCCTCGAGTGGTACCCCAGAACTCGGCGCCCTCTGGGTCCGTGCCAGAGGCGAGTCCACGAGCCCAACGAGCAGCAAGGTCTGCAGGAGATGGGCTTAGGTATGATACATCTACAACGTAGAATATTCAGTAAAACTCAGAGATGGTTTGTATGTGCAAGCGTACCTTGACCTTTGCTTCCGGTAAGCAAGCTTGCGAGAGCCCAGAGAGGACGAGAGAACCCCTCGAGCTGGGCGGCGGCTTCGTCAAAGTGTGTTCCAGTGTGTCCAATAACAATCCGAGCGCCTCCAGGAGAAGTGAGCGCCGCAAGTGGATCGAGGACTGGTTTGAGCCAAGTATTAGAGCAAGCTACCAAGGACGTGTTTAGGTAGCTCACCAGCGACAACAGCCTTTTGAACGTCCTCTCGAGTGACGAACTTGTTCTGGGTGAATCCAGCTGGTCTGGACATGGCTCTTTCGTGAATCTATCTCTCGACTACATCGCGCCTTTTAACTGTTCGAAAACTATACGGCCCGGAGATGAGTCCAAGTATGGCAGGTGATGGTCAACTGACGGCTGTCGGACCGACGCACCGGCAGGCCAAACGGAGACCAGTGGAGCTAAGCGCTGACCTGACTCAGCACGACGCAATGCCCAGCCGGGGTGAACACGATGCCCGATGGAACACCGGATTGACTGGAGCGCTGCGCCCTTCGACAGGACGTTCTCGCACAGCCCGCGCTTGGCCTGCATATATCTAGCGCCGACTCACTTACCGCACAGCTCGAGCCCAGGATCCCCCTCGCTGGTGATTCGGCCCAAATCCTCGCTATGGATATCATTATCAAAGGCTCAATCAGCTTTCTCGAGCTCTCGGGTTCATGTGGTCTCATCCCAGCTCTTCCAGCCGCCTGCATCATACTCGAGCAAATCTGGGCAGCTGTCGAACAGGTCAAGACAAACAAGTTAGTCATCCCATTATCCCGTTCTTTCCTTTTCGCGTTTCTTCCTACACGCTATGCCACACGCGCCTGTGTTATTGTTGTCTCGGGCTGTGTGTGTGACTCGCGCGCCCGCCACTTGATACTGACGCCAGGAACGCATAAATAGAGAACGATGCAAGATCCTTCGCGCTCGTTGCGTTTACACATTCATTACTATTCGGGACAACGCGCCAGGGCTCGAGCAAACCAAACTCAACGAAACGATCAACGAGTTTATCACGTATGTACATCACTCTCTTTTAGTGTGGCGCCCATTTATCGTCACCCATTTGAAGTACGGTCAAGGGCGTACACGAGTCTATGCACAAGTGGGCCGATTGGAACGCACTCAAAAGCTTTGTCAAAAACGACGAGATCGCGATGGAGATCGACAAGAATATGAAGCAACTTGATATGTGCTGCCAAAACTTCCAGGTCAGCCATTTCATTCCGCCTATCTTTCTCATTCAAGATCTCGAGTATTTATTCACATAAATTACATAGATCGCTACTTCACTCCAGCTGTACAGTCTCAACTACGGTATGGACCAAGCGCGTGAGGAGGACGCGAGGCAGCTTCAATCCATGATGCTGAGCATGATGGAGAACCAAGAAGAGCTCAAACAGGACATGGGTCTCCTCCTCGTAAATATGGAGAAATTTACCGACGTCATGAAGACTTTCCAACTCGTATGCATTCTCATCCCCTATTCCCCACCTACTCCTAGCGCTAACATGGATTTACTTTGATAGGAACTACGCGCACACCCAGTCGACTCGGCCTCGCACGCAAACATCTCTCGCGGCTTGCTTGGCATGCAACAAGCCTCTGGCGAACTTCCTCCCATCGCCTTTCTCGAAGGACACGAATGCAAGCTCGTTAGCACGGCGCCTGTCGCGGGAAGTACGGTGTACGATGTGTATGAGGGCTTGTGGTTGGGCGAGGAGAAGGTTGCTGTGAAGGTGTTGAGAAGCTCGAAGGCTTCAGAGAATAACGTCAAGGTGAGAAGAATGAGTTTCGGGTTAGGAGTGGTACTGATGAATGTGGATGGGATGTAGAGGTTCCATCGGCAGGTGAATATTTGGCATCGGATGAAGAGCAAGTATATCCTTCGGTTCTATGGTGTGGCATCCTTCACGGGCGGTCAATCCTTGTAAGTCTCTCCCATATGTATACATATTTCCCTTCTAACCTACCAAATATGAAAAGCTACCTCGTAAGCCCCTGGTGCGAAAACGGTGACGCCCCGAAATATCTCAAGAAAAATCCCAACGCCGACAGGATCAAGCTCGTTAGTTCATCCCATACCTCCTGTCGTTTGTATACGAGACTAACTTGTGATATGCGTAGATACTTGAGATCGCGTACGGCCTCCGTTACCTCCACTCCCAAAATCCACCCATAGCGCACGGCTCCCTCCAAGGCTCCAACGTCCTCATCGGCGACGGCGGCGGTGCCCTCCTCGCCGATTTCGGACTCTCCAAAGCACTCGAAGACCTCACAGCAGTTCCCTTCACCCAATCCACAGGCGCAAACGGCTGCTTCCGGTGGATGGCACCCGAGCTGCACGAAGACGGTGGTCGGATGACTTTGAAGTCGGATACATACGCGTGGGGGATGACGGCGCTCGAGTTGATGAGTGGCAAGGTGCCGTATAGTCGGATCAAGATGCCTGGGTCGGTCGTTATGGAGGTTTCGAGGGGGAGGGTTCCGGAACGACCGAGACGGGGGAGTAGCATAGGTGGAGGTGCGGGTGGAGCAGGGGAGGGAGGGAATGGGGCGGAGATTCCGGATCGGTTGTGGGCCTTGTTGGTTAGGTGTTGGGCGAGAGATGGGGTGAATCGGCCGACTATACCCGAGGTTATTGCGGAGCTGGAAGATATCAGGAGAGGAGGGCCGTCGCCTATGGAAATGTAGACCGTGGTTGATGGAGATACGTCTGGGGCGGTGGGGGTAGTGTTGTTGTTGGTGGGAGGAGGCTCTTCGTTACGATTTTTGATTTGCTTTGATTCACACTTTTGATACCTCATGCAACCTGCACGGATTGTATATGCACGCCATATCCTTGTATCACAATATGCTCCCAATTTTGAATGGAACGCACGCTTTTTCTCTGAACTCGTCCATTCCGTCGCATAGAATTCAACAACAAATAAGGGTATTACACACAACATCCATATCCATACAAAGCGGACAGAACAAAATAGCATCCCAACGCAAAACAAAAATCCATCCTCTCCAGTCTCATTATGTTTGGTATCGTTCACTGCGGTATCGCCTCAATCTCCTCCCCCTCCGCCATCTCCTCCTCCGCCGCCGCCACCCTCCCCGCCTCCACCAGTAGCCACCGCGCCCGCAGTAGGCCCGTGCCCGATCCCTCCAGCTGGTCCAGCCGTGGCTACAGTTCCCTCTCCGTCCTTGCGCCCCTCTTTCGCCCTCTTCTTCTCCTCTACGCTCGTTCGACTTTGGAACGGCGTTGCCTCGTGGACTAACACTTCTGGTACGTGTGGTTCGGCTTTAGGTTGGGGCTGAGGTTCGGGTGTGGATGATTTAGGAGGTTCTGCAGTGGTGGTCGCGGCTTTGGTGGGCGCCGAGGGCTCTGAAGGGGGTTTACTGGGTATGCAGCCCATCTGGTAAGACTATGTAATTGTTTAAGTCAATCGGTCGTCCTAATGAGGTAGAGCAAGAGGGAAAGAGGGAGTAGGCGGGTTTATACGCACATGCGGGAGGGTGAGGCAGTGAACGCGCGAGGGCGGTGTGGTTGGAAGGTGAGTGGTGCCGGCGGCGCGTGCAAGCGCGGATCACGTTATTAATAAGACCAAACAGCAACGATCAATGAGGATGGGATGATGCCTCCATATGGGCATTTGACATTCCGTTCCTGGGGATTTTAATGATAGCATAGACGTCTAAATGTCAGCCGAGTCGGCATGCGAAGCGAGCGGTGCGTATATGCGGATGAACCCTCATCATAAGCACTGAACCACCCAGACGCCGATAGAATAACATTTCGCAACCCAACATAAACCCAGATATAAAGCTACAAGCATAAACCCAATTCACAATCGTCGTAAACACATTAGCTACAGCAAATATTCCAAATGGACTGCTTGGCCTCTTCAAGGTCGTGATTCTCTATAGTCTCCTTCAACGTGGGGCCTTCCGCCATTTCCTGGTCTCTGTTTTGCTGAGCCCTGTGCTTTTTCTTGACTGAAATGAGCATAATTTGGTAGATAAGCGTCAAGGCAAAGCAAATGACTGTGGATCCTCCGGTGATCGAAATGCTAATGATGGTTTCAGTGTTGAAATAAAAGTGGCCGCCTTGAATGGCCCAGATGTTGACCGCGGCGGCCAAGGTACCTGCCAAGCCATTCAAGAATCCCGGGCTGCATATCCCCAGAGGTAGTGTCAGTTCATGCCTTAGCACAACAACGCAAACTTTACTGACAGGAAAATCTTGTGGATGAGCCACAAGTAATTGTCCCGCCAGCGAAACCAAAGACCGATCATCCCAGCGGCTCCGACACCACTGCATGCAATAGATATAGCGAGCAGAGGAACTTTAGTGACTACCTTTTGGTAGACATCCCCACCGGCCACTTGTTGCGCTGCCTGTTGCGCGCCAGGACCAAGTACAAATCCAGCAAGTAGGACCCAAGTAAACCAGCTGCCCCAACGAGCATTGAGTTAGCCAAACTAGAATTCGTATTGTAGCAGACATTGACCTACCCTGCCAAAGTATTATTTATTGCCGGAATGTTGTCGAAATAGTCTTCGGTCATTTGGCTGTACCGCGAGGACGACCGACGATTTGCCATTCCCGGGCGGCGCGAGACAGCAACAGACTTGAGTTCGGGCACGGCATCAAGCTCTTCATGTTTAATGGTCGGTTTACGCCGAGTGCCTCTCCCCCTCGTATCGATTGCGTCGACGCGCTTGATTTCAGTGACCGGGGTAACTATGCCATCGGGGTCGCTGCTAGAGTCTGGTGTGTCGATGGTGTCTTCGCGCTTGGTTGGTGCAATGAGCTCAGGGACTGGAAAGCCTGGCGTCGCAGATATAGGTGACACCGGTGCAGGCGACGATGCGCGAGGAATAAGGGTCGCCACAGTTGGCAAAGCGTCTGAGAAGTTAGAGATCAGTTCAGACATGTTGTAGCGAGTCAGCGCAGGCGGGGGAGGCTTCAGCTGAGAGCTTGGCACCTATGGGCTAATATCAGTGAGCGATTCTTATATGTGAGAAGACAATGCCAGCTGGAAAGGAAGAGGTGGGTGTTCCAATAGACGCTAGGTCAGATGGCCGATCCAGAAGCGCAAGAGCTGTCAATCGCGCATCGTTCTTTGAGCTAAGCGGATCACCCCTGTGTGTCTGATAAAAAATCAGTACAGATACATGTTCACTTTTGTAGAATCAGTGGAGCTTGCTTGAGTGAAAGGGACAACCACGCAGCCGAGGAAAGGTCTGGCACTCGGCAATTGGTCACAAAAGACACCGTTCTTCCTCCAGTCGGTAATCGAGTAAATCAGCGAGAGGGGCCTGTCAGACGAGGGGGCTCCAATCCTTTTGTGGCGCCTGCCTGCGATAGGTGACTGAAGCCTCGAGCCTCAGGAGTCCTTGCAACATGCTCACCGGAATAGACGCCGCAATACATTCGTGCACTTTATGACTATTCGAGCAACTTCCTACGTCCAATATTAGATGCTCAACCATCATATAGAGTTAGCATTCGGCTTCACGGGCATGGCAGACCTTGCCTCGTGTTCGGGATGTCGTCGCCCGCTGTGAAATGCTTTATCGCACCCAAAGTGGCGACAATCGTCGAAGACCTGAGTTCTGGACCGTAATCAACTTGATTGCTGTCTACATTACACATGATTCAGCAGAAACAAGCGCATTCATTTACCAGTGACCGCATATATTCCTTGGTTGTTCGCCAATTTCGCAAATCTGCTAGAAGTATCTGTCAACAGCGCTTGCGGTGAGCCCATCTCTGCTAATCTCCCATCCTCAAGTACGATGATTAAGTCAAAATCTACGATTGTTGCTAATATGTACAGAATTAGCCTTTGAGATATAAACTGGTATTTAAATGGGCCTACCAATCCGATGGGCGACCGCCAGCACCGTACAACCCTTCAGTTCCTCAGCTATGATATCCCTGACTTTTTGATCGGTTTGCAGGTCCATGCTAGTAATGTGCTGTTATTAACAAATCACCAATGTTTCTGGATAATCACAAACCTGGATGTCGCTTCATCCAGAACCACAATCTTGCGTTTTCGCAGTAGAACGCGGGCCATGCAGATCAATTGGCGCTATTCGATGCCGAGTTAGAGGACTGAGGCTTGAGCTAAAACTGGTGTAGCGCACCTGTCCTCGGGAGAAAGCGACAGCGTCTTCCAATACCGTGTCTAATTGGGCTTCAAGCGCTGCCACAGCCTCTTTCATCCCAACTTGCTCAAGTGCTTGCCAGATCTGGGCATCTGAGTTCAACTGACAAAGAAGTGAGCCAGCACTCGTTTTATCCAAAGACTTATACGTACCTCCTCGATATCAAGATTCTCCTGTAAATCTACATTATAAAGACGTACAAAAGTGTAGAGTTAATTTAACATACCCGGATAGTTGAGTGCCACAAAAATGGGTCTTGCGGCACAATGCTAGAGAAACACGAGTGAAATCGGCTAGAAAAAAGGCGATAGAACTATCACATACCTTAGGGAAGACCTCAGCGTTTTCAGAGGAAGCTCTTGAACCTCAATCCCATCGATCGTTAGTTTTCCAGTAACTAGTTCTGATGCAACGGTTCTGAATAACGCATTCACTGTGCTACTCTTCCCAGAACCGGTTCTTCCACAAATTCCGATACGACTTCCAGGCGGAATTTTGAATGATAGGTCTTGCAACACGGGAGGAAGGTTTTGGCTAAATGGACTGTTAGATTTAGGACAACCACCGAAACCTAGCCAACTTACGCATATCGCATTGAGTATTTTTCAAACGCAATCTCGCCATGCTGGGGCCACAACTCCTCAATGGGTAGCTTGTTTTCGCTTTGTGTCTCCGGTTCACGTTTTAGCGACACGACTTCGTATATGCGTTCAACTGCCACGCCACCGTTTTCGACCTCGGTCCAACCCTTGGAAACGGTCAATAAATGCTAATTCGCAGCGTGTTTTTGCGTACCATCAATAGTTGGGCGAGAAGATTGGATATCTTTGTGAGCCCAGCGAGGGCGATGCCCAGTCTGGAAGAGAACGAGTTGTTAACGAGCTCTCTTGAATTCAGGCTCAAAAAATCAGCTCACAGGCCAGCGGATGTAGATTTCCGTAATCCTACTGCTAGAGCGGCCATACCGACAGCTATCAACATTGTCATGAAGGATAGTGCCGTCCGTCTACCAAGAGGTTAGCTGAGAAGAACGCATATAGTTATTAAGTCTCACAAAATGCGCATGCCAGCAAACCGAAAATAAAACGGGCCTTGGCTCGCATCCAGGTGCTTGTCGCTCCGACGACCGAAATACGGTTGCGCACCAAAAGACCTACTCATTATTTAACAAAGTTTGTAATAGAAGTCTAGCTCATACCGGATAGTTTCGAGGCCAGTCATAATTGTATCAAAAGACGAATACAATGGGGTCTTGCTTGCCGATTCAAGTTGCTGCAGCTGTGTAGACGTTGCCTGTAGTTGTACCAAGCAGTTTAGCTTGATGCTACGTTTGAAGATCAAAGGACTAACGAGGTAAAATTTAATCAAGGACCAGTAGATAACTGATAAGATTGGTAGGGCAAACACGAGTAGAGGCGTCTAATTTGGATTAAGTTTCAGTCTCGGTACAGTATTGAGGATTGCACAATGACATACCGCGGCTAGAATCAAGGACTACGATACAACAAGTGAGTAATGTTACCTCGATATCCTAAAATCTTCTCACCAGGTTTATAGCTAATTCAGAAGTCAATAAAGAAGTTGTCTACACCTGAAATTATCAACCCACTAAGCGACACTGCTGACAGAAACGCGCCAATGCAGCACATGGGGAACTGCACCACAATAGTCTAAGGAAGGGATTCAAGTATGAGCTGACCCGGTAACATATGAGATACTCACAGACATATCCTAGAGCATATTTGATTGGTTAATGTCGCATACTAGGGACCTACACGGATTCATGCACTCACCTGACTGAATCGGTTTGTGATACGACCGGCCGAAACGCTCTGTAGATAGCTAAAGGGTGCATGAAGAACTGCCTGACAAAAGGTTTCAGCACTGGAAAGGATGCTGATTGCGACACACCTACCTCCACCTGAGCCTCGTGTATATTTGTAGACGCAAGGATGTTTGGTGTCTTGTTCCAATACCAAAATGCAATTACTCCTACAATCAGATAGATGATTGAAAAGGCAAGGTATCCGGAGATCCAGAGAGTTGTGTGCCCAGAGCTCTCGGACCACTCTTTGATATAAAGCTGGATCATGGTGATACGTGAGTACGGTTCGCTCGATCTAGAGGTAAGGGCGTACGTTCATTCCTAACGACAGAAGGGACCAAGTTGCCGAGATAACGAGCGAAAATACCACTCGATGTAGCCCAGCCATGCGAGCCCAGAATATGTAAGGATGTAAGCCCTTATTATTATACGACTGCATCGTCTCATCTTCCAAGTCGGTGACTTCAGACTCCTGCTGGTCGTTTTCTTTGACGACTCCAGTCTCGGATTTTTCGCTGGGATTTTGAGAGGACGGTGAGCTTTCTTGGACCAGATGGAGCGATTCGGGGTCCTTTCGAAGCTCGTCATAAGTGCCTTGAAATGCGATGGCGCCCTTGTTCATTACAACTACCGTGTCCGCGGCTGGTAAGTGATGGACTATACGCTGCGTCAGATGGGACTCGATAGTCAGAGACAGAGAGCAGACTCACGACCATGAGTTGTTAGAAATACAGTTCTTCCGTTTAGAATATCCGAGGTACTGAACAAAGCTTGGGATACTGCAAGGGGACAGTCAGGAGATCCGATAGGCTGGTAATGTTAGTTCGACTTACCGTGTTCTTCAGTTGCAGCGTCCAAAGCGCTGAGATGTTATTAGTTAATTGTTTTGTGTATTATCTTCGAATCAGCTCTCACCTCAATGGATCATCCAAAAATAGTATCGGAGCATTAGAGTACACCGCACGAGCCAACGCCTGTTTAAGCCAGATCAGCAACAAGCCAAGGTAAAAACCCAGTTACACGTACTACTCGTTGCTTCTGGCCACCACTGAGATTCGCGCCTTTGTCTTCAAGTCGAGTGCCGTCCCCGGAAGGCAGACGAGCAAGGTCTGGCCTGAGTCCACACGCGGCAATCACTGTTTGATACCTGTCGGAGTCGAATGCTTCTCCGAGAATGATATTCTCCCGCAGGGTACCGGAGAAAATGAACGCATCTTGCGCCGCGTACGCAACTTTGAGACGACCCGTGGAAGCGACGATAGATCCGCTTCGGAGGGTGGTCTCACCAAGCATCGAGGCTATCATCGAGGTTTTGCCCTGAGTCAAGGTTAGCATATATTGCGTATTGAGTAAGACATTGCAGCACTCACGGATCCCACAGGCCCAACATACATATGTAACTTTCCAGTCTCCAGTGTGAAGTCGACATCATTTAAAACGATGGGCCCCTCTCGGTCCCAGGAGAAATTTGCCTGAGAAAGTTTGAACTCGTAACTAGGATCAAGAAGGTTGATTTCATTCTCTGCAGCTGTAGCAACTTCAGGCTTTTCGTCTAGATTGAGGAAATTTTCGATTCGCTTCAAGGACGCATAGGCTGTGAACAGAGAGGGCAGGGCCTGCCCAACTGAGAATGGAATTTCAGCTCGGTTGTGATAGGAAAATGATTGTGAACGTACTCATCGCTTATGTTTGCAAGTAGGATCAGCGTTTGCGTAAAGTGTAGAACAAGCCACTCACCAAGCGGGTATCCAACTAATTGAACAGTGGTCAATATGGTGAAGATAGTAGTCGCGTCGAAAGATCCAATAGACGGGTCACGCTGTACCATCAGCGCATATGCCCCTAACACAGATACCGCACAGAATGGAGATGCGGAATTGGAAAGGGCGACATTAATGGCAGACATGGAGCTACACCGAGAGTGTCAATAAAAATAAAAATAGGAGCTACTGTTTCCTAAGCTTACAAGAATCGCGACACGCCTCTCATCTCTTCGTTCCTCACTTGTGTGACTTTCTTGGTAAAAGGTACCTCATACGCAGCCATCTTGATTGGGAGCAAGTTAGATATCACCGAGCCCTGGCAGCAAACATACAATTAGGCACGTCTCGAAAAATAATATCGAGCTAGCTCACAAGTAGTTTCATACGCTTGTCGGTTGCTTCCAACCAGATGGTTTGCCTTTTTCTCATAACCTGCCCACAATACGACGTTATGCCCATGGAAATAGCAATGACGAGCAGCGGCAGGAATGCAGCCCATTGAACCTATCCCAGAAACTCGTTAAAGTTGTATTGACTGGAAAGAGAACAAAGCGCACCTTGGTATATAATATTGACAAACCGAGACCTATACCGACAAACGAACTCCAGATCTCATTGAAGATCCCCAGGCCGCTACCGATTCGGTCTACATCTACAGACCTATCGCAACGTGTCACTCGTAAGTGCTGACGAATATGCTGGTCTCAGGGACTCACATATAAGTGCTTGCCGTGCTGCTGCCAATTTTGCGACTCTCGTGCGAGGCTAATTTCAGAGATTTGTCGAGAAGCGCACCAACCAGTGCTCCTCTGTATTGCGTGACGATGTCGAAGGCCTGCGGAAAGTGAGCGATTAACAATTATTTAACAATATAGTGTATGAAACTAGCCTTTTCCCAGTACATGGAGGTAGAAATGACCATAGTACCATAAACGAGCAAGTAGCTCCCGACCAAAGCCCAGCCTTCCTCCGAGCTAGGGTTCTCAGCTTGGACAAATCTTAGTATACTTTGCACAAGAAAAGGCTGGGTGAATGTCGCTAAGACCAGAACCAGCCGAGGTAGGATGGGAGAGAAGAAAATCCCTCCATTCGACAGAAGAAGTGCACGAGCCAAGCTTTTGTTTTTCGAAATCGCCTTTTCCAGGCTAGTGCGAGAAGACACAGCTTTGAAGTTTGGTGGGATATCCTGGACGTCGTCTAGCCTAAGTTTGACTTTACTTCCACGGTGTAGGAGCGGAATAAGCCATAGATATAACGGTCGTGTGATAATCGAAGTCGAGCATTCTTTGGGATAACTCTACCAAAGACATCTATCTAGTGGCTGACTTCGCGAATTGAGGCAGACTGGACTTACCGCATAAGTTGGGTTGAACAGTCTTCGCTTCTCAATCACTTCTACCACCGCCAAGAGATAGTATGCTAGCACGTTGGCCGAGATAAGGAATACTAAAATTCTTCCGTCCGCGGTACTTGGTAGCCCAACGGCGATATAGGTCCGTCGTATCAAAACATCCGCGAGAAGCTTGAATATGGCATAACTCAATACGAGCGTACTGGGTGTGAGGGACCGAAAGTGTTCCAGGCCCACCAAAGGCGCCAGAAGGGTCTAGTGAGCGGTGTTAGACGATTGCTTACCCTTCGCTTTGTGATATGTTGTACTCACAGACGTACTAAGAGGTAAGGAATAGGCAAAGCGAACGGCCCTAGGAAGGCCTAAAGCACCAGGGTGTTGTATGGCAATAAAAACTTCGATTGCAGAGAGCACTATCAGAGTGGTCACGGACAGAGCTTTTGCAGTGCAGTGGATATAGGAGGGTCGCTCAAGTTTGACGGGCTGCTGAGAAAGATACCAAATCCTAGCTGAAGCTACCAGAATGAACAGTATGTTGGGAAGAATAGACAAAATCCTGCGGATGGGCTAGGCTAAGATGTCTAACTAGATGGAATTCGTTGACAGACTTACCAATGTTCAAAGGTGATGGTAAAGTCTAAGGTTCTACAAGTAGCGCGAGGTCCCAGTGATTCATCGTTCTCGCAGAGTCGTATGTTGTGCATTTTTCCTCGATGGTGTTGGGGACAAGGAGACGAAGACCGGCTTGCCCGGGCTATTATAAGTACACAGGGCCAAGACGAGCACATGGTGCGATGCTTCGCGCTAGGAGATACTGCCTTAAATGAACCCATATCATATTAGAGAACCACTAATGATGAGATAGCAGATTGAAGTGATTGAACGAACATATCTCTTGCAGATCGCAGCCCGCAACGAAACTAAGTGCAGTTGATCACCACGCACCTCAAATAGACACAAACAATATCCACGGCGACTGAACATTTGCAGCGACCATATACAATGAACAGAAAGTATATTGATGCTGAATATGTGGAATAGGAAACCTAGATCATACAAAGTAATGTGTGAGGTGAACGAGTCGCACGCTGTTGAGATGGGGTGGTCCGGAAGCGCCAGGCTGCTAAGGTCGTCATCAAACAAACTGTTGCAAAAGTCATGTGACTTTGTCTCTCCATCCACGGCGCGTCTCATTCCTGTGCATTGGGCCTCGAAACAACCTCGCCCATCAATAGTTCTAGCTTCATCTTCTGGGCCGATTAAATAAAATAACATAATCCTGAATTATCGATTTCGTGGCAGTATTTTGTCGGTTATCGAAATGAATGTGAGTTCTACAGTTTATTGACAGGCACCAGTGAATCATGGGCTAACTTAATCCTGTGTGTAGCGGACGCTCAGCACTTACGGCCTGGCTTCTTCCGCCTTGCAACAATGGGTTGACGCTCGAACGCATCTTTCCAAGGCAATCCAGGCATATATTGGAGCATCGACGTCACTCGAATCAGCGTGTACTCCGTTTTCGATCAAGTCTAGTCCTGGGATTATGGATGTGGTTGGGGAAAATCTCAAAACACTGGAGCACGAAGAGGTTGACTTCCATAGAACGCAGGCGGCACTGAAGAAGAAGAGGAACACTTATGTCTCACCGATTTACGCGTTGCCTTCCGAATTGCTGGCTTACGTATTCACAGCTACTGTGCACCCTGGCCGTAGTTGTGCATCCAACGAACAAGTCAAGAGGGATCTCTCTCGTGTCTGCTCTCACTGGCGTCAGGTTGCTCTGGACGTCTGTCCTTTTTGGGCTCAGTCCGCTTTGACTTGTACGATTGACCAAACCTTGCAAGGCAAAATGGCGGAGGCGATGATGGAGCTTAGTAGGATGCATGATGTGTACGTAGATGTTCCCATACACCGGCAACCTGGTCTCGACGATGCTTCATATATCCAAGAGATACGTGACACAATCGCCCCATACATAAAACAGCTCCACAAGATTGACCTTACTACCGAAGGTGTCGAGCAACTTCGGCCATTCCTTGACCTTTGGCTGGAGAAAGGAGCAGTAGGGTCCGTCACCGAACTTGACCTAGCGGTGGAAGAGGCTCCTCAAATTTTTGCTGAGACGAACTCACGTTTAGGCGACCGTTTGAGACAATGTCTCAGACATCTTGACAACCTATCACTATGCTCCGTGGGACTCGACTGGTCCTCTGTTACATTCGACACACTCACGTCCATGTCTTTATCGAACCTTCCCTCCTCCTGTTGTCCCACTCTAGTGCAGCTTGCACGGTTACTGTCCACCTGCCCTGATCTAGGGTACCTTATCCTCAAGGACATCACGTTTCCCGTCTGCTTAGATCCCACACCCGAAACTGCAGTGCTTGAACAACTGGAATACCTACATCTCGCGGAAGTTGACCTTCGAAGCCTGCTCCCGATTCTGTCACCCCAAAACAGCGAACTACACCTCGAGCTCCCATGCCCTATCGAGGATATTGATACACTCGAATCATTGCTCTCATTTGTCGGTAGAGCCAACATGCACGAGCTCACTGTTACGCTCTCGGAAACACGCTTTGATCAGGCCCTAGTTCGACTGCTTCATCCCGTTTCGAGCCCACTTCTTGGTCTCCAGAAGCTCACGCTATTAAATATGAATCTGGACGACTCAGAGCTCAGTGAGCTTGCCATGCATTCCTTTGTCCACGACAGCGCAATCCTGGCCTCAGCCTCAATAGGTACCGCCAGTGAGGTTCCCCAAACACGCGGTCTTGAACTATGGCACTGTATCATCTGCACCAGCCCAGAGACGCTTCACAGTGCGTTTCCATCCCTTTCCTGGCATACCTTAACGCTATACAAATGCCGCTACTCCCCTACTGCTGACGGCGCAGTCGATGCGCTTGTAAAAATTACTCCCGCATCGGAATTTGGCCTTCGATTAACTGAATTGCGACCTGATTGGGTGAACTTGGGTGCCTCGTAATGGACATTACTTTCAGTCTGTATTTTTAGCTTCCGGTAGTTGTGTATGTTCGCCTGATTAGTGTAATTTAGGGATCGGTTGATAAAATGTAAATGATTCTGAAGTACTGTATGCGTGGTTTTTACGTTGGAATCTGATTCGGACGAGGGATTGGAATGCCAAACACAGCATACGACCAACATGGCTTCGGTTTTCGCATTGTCTACGTTGAGGTTGGGACGGGATACCGTAATGATGAGCGCTTTAGATCACACTCCTAGTAGGCCGAATAAATCTAAGGAAAGAACTCATTCTTAAACCAATGGGAAGATAGGTATAAGAGGACAGCCTGGTGGTGAAATGAGGATGGCTCAATAGAGCTAGGCGTATCAAGGTAGCCGAGACACGAAGGAGGACGAGACTTATCAGTGGGCTCAACTCGAGTATTCCACTTGTGCCCAAATGTAGTTTCATCCCATGCGGGAATGGAGACCCAGGTCGAATGCCGAGGTATCTCTTCACTGGGGATGCGCATAGCTGCGAATAACCCGGTGTGGGGAGCCTTTTATAGATCTGGCATAACAATATATGAGACAGCTTAAGCGTTTTTCTTTGTCTTTTTAGTAAGACCAAGCTGCCATGATGCGGTTATGCGGGCCGAGCGCTGGTGACTGGACATCTGCAGCGGTCATGCACTGTAAATAGAAGGTATCGATGCTGACTGCAGAAGCGATATAGGCAGGACACCTGGATGATGGCAATCAATGTGTTGGGTGGCTACGACTTAATTTATGGCGGTTGAGGACGGGAGTGTCTGGAAGCGCTAGGTTGCCAAGGTCAAGGTCGGCCAAACTGCCATAAACATAGCACAGCTTTCCCTTCTTGCCTCAGTCCGCCTCTTCCCTTCTATCCTTGACAACCCTTGTGCTGGTCCTCGAAAGAAACTCCTTCGTTAAAACTCCGGCTTCACCTTCTCAGCTGATTACAATAACACTATTACCGATCTTGTGTCAATATCCTTCCGGTCATCGATATGAACGTGAGCTCTCCAGTCTCGTTTGTATGGGTGAAGCATGAATTAATGTAACCCTGAGTATAGCAAACACACCCAGACTCCATCTTCATATCTTCCGCCTTGCAGCAATGGGTTAATGCCCGAACACAGCTTTCTCAGGCGATTCAGACATATATCAGCGCAACGACGTCCCTCGAGCTAGCGTGCACTCCCTTCTCGATCAAATCTACTCCTGGGGTTCTGGGCGTGATCGAAGGCAATCTCGAAGCCATAGAGCACGAAGAGGTCAGCTTGCATAGGACGCAGGCGGCGTTGAAAAAGAAAAGGAACTCGTATACCTCACCGATTCACACGCTACCCTCCGAATTACTCGCCTATGTATTCACAATTTCTACGGCCCCTAGCATTGACTATGGGTCCAACGATCTTATCAAGAGAAACATCTCTCGGGTCTGTTCTCACTGGCGTCAAATTGCTCTAGACGTCTGTCCTGTTTGGGCTCGGTCTTCTTTGACCTTTGGAATGGGTGAGACCTCTAAAGGCGAAAGGGTAGAGGCGATGATTGAGCTCAATACCTCGAACGACTATTACGTGGACGTTCCTGTACACCGTCGACCTGGCCTCGGCGATGCTCCGTATATCCAGGAAATACTTGGCGCACTCGCCCCATACATAAAGCAGCTCCAAAGGATCGATCTTACTACTGACGATGTCGAGCAACTTCAGTTGCTCCTTAACCTCTGGCTGGTGAAGGGGGTACCTGGATCTGTGGTCGAATTCGATGTGTCAGTAAAAAAGGCCGCCACAGTCTTTGCAGAGACAAATTCGCATTTGAGCGACCGCTTGAGCCAATGTCTCAAGCATGTTGACAAATTAACATTGTACTCGGTGGGACTCGACTGGTCGTCTGTTGCGTTCGACCAACTCACGTTCATGTTGTTGTCGAATATGCCTTCCTCCTGTTGCCCTACTCTGGCGCAGTTTGCACGGATAATATCCACCTGCCCTAGTCTACGGTCCCTTTGTCTCGTGCGCATTGCATTTCCCACCTCTTCAGGCTCCATAATTGAACCTGCACAGCTGGAGAGCTTGCAATACCTAGGTCTCTCGCAAGTTGACCTTCGAATCCTGCTCCCGATTCTCTCACTAAAAAACAGCGGACTGTACCTCAGACTTCAGAGCCCCATCGGTGACACCGACACACTCGAAACATTGCTCTCGTTTGTCAGTAGAGCCCACGTACACGAGCTCGAACTTACTCTCTCAGAAACACGCTCAAACCAGGCACTAGTTCAACTATTTTATCCCTTTTCAAACCCACTCCTTGGTCTCCGGACGCTTACGCTATCAGGAGTGCACCTACACAACGCAGAACTTAGTGAGCTAGCCGCAAGTCCTCTTACCCAAGACGGCGCAATCCAGGCGTCGGCCTCGGTAAGTGCCACCGCTGGAGACCCTCAACCACGCACCCTTCGAATGTGCCACTGTACCATTCATACCGGCCCGGAGCCGATTCACAATGCGTTTAATGTTCTTTCCTGGCAGGCTTTGACGCTGAGCAACTGCTACCACTCCCTTGCCGGTCAAGCAGCGGATGGCGCGATCGACACGCTTGTGTATATTGAATCAACGTCAGAATTTGGTATTCGATTGAATGAATTGCTACCTGATCAAGTGGACTTTGATTAGGGACCTTCAGCTCCTACTTTTAGCTCGGGGTTATTTGTGTATGTTCCTTCGATTTGTGTAATACGGGGGTCGGTTGAAAAAATGCGATACTCCTGACGCGTTGTATGCGTTGTATTTAGGTTGGAACTTAGGCCAGAGGTGCGATTGGGATGTCAGGCATAACACACAACCAATGTGGCCTCCGTTGCACAACATATCTCTGCAGACATGATACAATGCAATACTCAATCACAACAGGGGGACAAAATTCATGCACAACAAATATACGTATCTGCATTCTTACCAATGAGACCAAACACTCATAAGATACTCGGCCCCAATTCATCCAGAAAATTCTGGTTCTCTATCAACTTCAACATAACCTTCACGTCTCCGCTTGCAGATTTTGTCTTCACGACTCAATGTATTGTTGGATTTACGGATTCCACCGGATCAATATGCCAGCGCTAATCATCACTTCACGAGATAAACAAACACACACTCGGTCTTGAAGCCCGGCTCGGATATCCCACCTGCTACCATCACAAATACTGCTCCCAACTTGTTTACTCTACGTTACAATCTTAAATCTTGGCCGCGTTGAGTGTTCTGCCTAAATGAGCGATGATAATATTCCCGAGAGCAGCAATAACGCTCTAAAACGACCCCGAGGGTCGTCTCCACCGGTAGAAAGTCAGGAAACGTAAGTCCTACTTCAATTTGAACGCGCTTGAGCACAAGTCTCATGGATTTAATCACTTAGTAACGGAGACGAGTCCCAAATATCCACCTTCTCAATTGACGAGGAGATATCCTGTGGTGAGCCTGTCATGAACGAACACCGCGTCAAACGCGTCTGAGTAGACGTCTAGGAATCTGTCTGGGCGTTCTCGAGTCCCCATATACCGTTATACCGTGCCTTCATACATTCGACAAAGACTGCCTTGCTGGATGGTGGAAACAGTGAGATCTCCTCCACACGTACCCACCTGTCCACTGACTCTCGGAGTCTTGCGCAGAAATGACACTTGTCCCCTATGCAAGGTTCGTGCCATGTCCGGGCGTCATTCGTTCCAGCTACAGTCTATTGTGAACCACTACGACAATAAACGGCCACCTCGGAAGCGAGCACGTGGGTCGGAGGACGCAGAAGAACAAGATGCGCGTGGGGAGATTTACCCGTTTGGCGTGGCGCCTCCTCCAGTTCATGCAGGAGGTGTGTACGGTGACGATATGTTGGAGCACGAGGACGATGAAAACGATGAAGACAATGAGGATGAAGATGAAGACGATCTAGACGAAGATTTTCATCATCAACCTGGCGGGCGAATCGTATTTCCTTGTCCAGCTTGCGTACCTGGGCATCCTTCCGGATATGTCTGCCCTGTCCCAATACCCGAACCCAGCGACGAGGTCAAGCGAGCAGAAAAAGAAGAGTTCTTCGACGGACGACGTGACGTTCAAGCTCCTGGTCGAGGACACCTAAAAGTACCGCTCGCGGAAGGGTTGCACACCCTCCCAGGCGCCGATCTTCTCTAGTAAGTCACTATATGATCTCCTTATTATAAGCTTAATAGCTTTTCGGGTCTACCGTTTAGCACAAATCAACTCATAGAAGATATCAACCGCGCGTGCCAAGAGCACGTTATGTGTGGGTCGTGCACAGTCTACATGCCTCGCAACTGGCCGAGGAGCGTAGAATCAACTTGTCGGGTTTGCTCCCGCGCTACATGTAATGTATTTGATCCTATGGGTTGCCCCATGAACCCCTTTTTACTCAACTTACGCTCATTCAATGGTAAGTCTATCTGAATAGCATCAATTCGTAAACGTCGAATCTCATCCAAATACATCATCTTGTAGACGCTGGCCATGACATGACACCAGGGCATATGTGGGACCATTTCTCATTTCGACACTTGCACTTGCACTCAAATCAGGCTGAGCGGCAACGCTTCCTCGACCTCATGGCCGCACAAAACGGGACACCAAACGGGGTCGTAGTCGAACTGATGACTACAGCCGGACACGCAGCCGAGGAGGTCGGGCCGTACTTCTGCGTTAATTGTGTTCAGGTGGTGATCCGGGACGGCATTGAGGCGTGGTGGACCGCAAAAAAGGAGGCGGGGGTGTTTTCTCGTGAGTTTCTATTTACCATAGGTTTCGCCAGTCTGTCTTACTCTTTATTCATCAGCTGAGGTAGCCAACCTGTCGAACTGCTGGTGAGTAATTAGAAAGACTAGTCGGCTGTGTCTACAACTGACGATCGTTCTGTGAATTAGGCACGGAAGGGAGTGTCGAACACAGAGCCACAACATCCAGCACGCCCAGCGATTCAATGTAAGCCTAGCTGGTCAATGTGAAACCCATACTATAATCTCACCACGATGTGTATACAGCATAACTGCGATCCCCGACCCCAGCGACAAAACTAGGACGACATGTTATCTTGATTTGTTTGTTTTTCTACTTGTTTCTTCTCATTCTCGTTGGTTTGCGAAAGCTTCTCACAAAACCATATACCCAAATCGATTGGTTGAACAGTCAAATATATTGTATTATATCCATACCCACAAAATGCTGTGGCGGCGTAGCTGGGTATCATTAAAAATACAACTCTAACTTCAGCTGGGCTCAACCAACTCTACCGCGCCGGTTCCCAAAAAAAGCTCAACTCGGTCCCCTAAACAGTCACCCCGGCCTCTGGCTCGAGCTCCCTTCCCTTCCGCTTTGTCCTCTCAACCATTCCTTCATTCACCGTTCCCTCCCACTGCTCCTCCGTACCCAGCGTCCGATGGTGCGCCCGCTTCACACGTTCCAGCTTCCATGTCGAATAAAGCAGCACCAACACTCCGCATACGGCCGTACATGCGGCAGTGACGACGGCTGTGACAAGCGCTGTGGTTGAGAACTTCCCGCCTTGTTGAGTAAAGACGTTGACAATGGTAGATATCTCTCCTGCTAAGCCGTGTAAGGCACCTGGCCTGCCAAAACCCGTCGTTTTATTAATCCAAGAGAGGCCAAAAAGGGGGATGGGGACTTACAGGAAAATCCGGTTGACGAGCCAAATATAGTTATTGTGCCATTTATACCACAACCAAATCATCCCTGCGGTTCCAATTCCACAGCACAACCCCGCAATGACCAGCAACGGCACGTTTTTCACTCGGCCTAGGATCCATTTTTCAGCGTTGGTGCGGGAGGGGTCGTCGAGGTTGAGACTCTGTATAGATGTGAATGTTCCAGGGAATATAATAAATCCCGCGAGGAGGATCCAGGTGAAGAACCTATAAGCACTTAGCACAAGATGACAGGCCAAAGAGATATAGCAAGACCTACGATGCTAGCATATTATCCACACGCGGAACAGCATCAAGCTCAAGAAGCATATTCATGTATCGCGTATTTGCTGACGGACGGCGTTTGAGAGAGCCTGGTCTTTCGAGAGGCATTCTTGACTTTGTCGATGGGGAAGCTGTCAAGTCCGTCCGATGAGATTTCGGCGAATCGCTTGGGCGGATAATTGGGGCGTCGTCTGAGCCAGAGTGTCGTAACCATTGTAGACTAGGCATTATAAAAAAATACTAAGGGAGTGCAGAGTGAAATAGGTATTATGTTTTGAGAAGATGAGCAAAGGCGCGAGGGGGAGGCAAGTTTCTTAGTTCCCAACCCAGTATTTATGCACCAGAGTGTCTTATCGCCAGTGGAGTATGACGTTAAGCCGCAAAGACAAGAACTACGGCAGAGCATCCATCAAGTTAGAGATGAGTGAACCTAAAGACAGCAAGGATACGAACACCAAGTAAAGTAAATCGTGGAAGAGAGCCCCTGCTTGAGTGGTGCGGCCGCGTGAAGATGCCGGTGGAGCAGCACGAAGACGGTGTAATTGACGTCACAGTTCGATCACCACGTCTCTGGGGCATAAAACATCCCGGCCCAATTAGCAAAGTTTTATACACAGTCGTGAACGATGCTTTGAGTTGTAGATATCGTGATTCGGTGTTTCAGCGCGAGAGCAATGGAGAGGCTGAGTTCACGATCTAATCTTATCTCAGCTCCCAAGTGGAAATCACATGACTAGTGGGTGATCAGCGCCTAATGCGTTGTTGATTCCACACGACCATATCATTAGCAACTATAGTATTGCATCGGAAAACGGCTCAACTCGTCTCAATCTGTCCATCCTAAGGCGTTCGTAGTCCTTCAACCGCGTCCTAAAAAAAAACAGGGATATCGACCAAAAGCATACCTCCGTGCTCACCCTTTGCATCCATACCTGTTTACTAAACTCTAGCAATTGGTTACGCGCAAGGTTGGGAGCATTCAGCAATGAGGAGATAGCCCTCCGAGTCCAGGGGCAGCAGACGGCAAGAAAAAATGGCTACCACGGACGCGTGCGGTTATGAGTGAACTCATACGTTTGGGCGACTATCGCCATCGCACCAATACGAATCCGTCTAGCAGGAGAGAACACACATCTATACGTTTATCCTTCGTCTTGCTCCTCACTGACCATCTTTCATTCATGATCCATTGCTGAGGCGGTTTGCGATGTAGGGCATATTTTCTTGGCTCAACCAGCTAATTATAGTATCCATAGGATTTGGTACGATATAACTCGATATGATGGCACTCGTATATCTAGAATATGTCGCCTCGCTGGACCTCGAGTGGCATCCGTGTAAGTCTAACTTCTCCGTTCGCCACAATTCATGTCTAGTACCTGACATAATAGTGTGGTTGGCAAGGCACGAAACGGGCATTGGACACGAACGCAGTCGGGTATCTTGTCCTTTGGCTTGTATTTGATTTGCTCTTTCAAGATAGATCGCCTTTCAGGTTGCGTTTCAGTACAAGCTCGTCGAGGCGAGTGGTTCGCTATGATCCGACTTACGTCGTAGCTTGTCGGGAGCATGAATCAGGTGTGTACTACAGTCCGTCAAAAATTCCGAACCCTGATCAAACCGTCTGCGCTTCCTCTCGCCTCCAACGCTTCCTTTAGCCCCTTATCCGACTTTTCTGACTTCTCAACGATATCTCCGCTGACGCTCCTTCCTTTCAGTCCACATTCCATACCTCGTATTTCCATTCACCACCCTCGGTCTCGTCATACCACAATTTCAGCCTCAACCGAACCTAGATCTGAATAGGGCGGGGCCAAACGAAAACAGTGTAATTAGGAGGTCTGGGAATCGGGCACGGAATCAGGCGTAGCTGAGTATTTTCTTAGTGTATGGTACGAGGGGCAAGGATAGGCATAGATGCCTGTATGCGCGTCTTGAATGCGCTTGCGTTCCCATTATTCTATTGCCGAGTTTGAAGATTGGACTGAATATGAACGTGATTACTGCATCATAATATCGTGTTTATCGTGTAATCTCTTTAGTACCTCAATCGACCCGCATATCTCAACCTACACATTACCTACAGAGGTGGTCAACTGAGCCCTGCCACTCAATAAAGGCACCAATCGAGAGGTTTAAATTACAGTAACTGAATTCAGGATGGACCCATTGAGTGTGCTGCACGAACAACGTAGGATGAAACCTGGTTAATGAAAATAGGAAGGGATGCCCATAACTACTAGATGGCACAATTGCAAGCGGGAGACACTAAAGACTTAGTGAACAAAAGGATGTACTGTGGTGAGTGAAAGCGAGCCTGCCAGTGATCAGTCGCAGTTCAAATAATCTGCACATAGCCAAGTTCTAATCAAGGCAGCAGTTGGAAGTAGACAAGGCCACGCTCAAAGAGATGGCTGGGGTCCATTAGCAGTATTTTGCGTTACATTCTCCAACCTTGGAATCACACAAGTGAAGCCACGCATACAAAGAACTCAAGTAAAAGTATTCTAGCTAGCGTGCACTGTGCGATCGGGCGCTAAATCGCTCAACTGGGAGCCATACTCCGACCCTAAGTAAATTGGTTCGAGCACCTCGGTGGGACCATTCTCGCCTTGAATGGTAGTGGAGTACTTGCATCCAATTAGTGTCAACGTGACCCAAGAAAAAATAGACATCGCATCATGTAACCCATTTGGAGTAGTGCGAATGACACACTTCTCAATTTTAATATTGATCGTATGAGGGAGGCTAGCCGGGCTGCCTGCTGAGGCTGACGGCAGAAGCTGGTTATTTTGGGCGAGTGACTGGACAGCTACGGCCTTAAGCTCCGATTCACGCAGATTCATGTTGGAAAGATAAACCCCTTTGAGGTCTGGGATACAGTTGGCAACAGAGAGTAGCTGAGCTAGAGCTATATTCGAGCGTGTTTCCAAGAGCGAGAAACTGAGTTCTGTTACATTAGCTCTACCGGCAAGCAAGCGCAACGACTGGAGGACGTCCGTAGTAACCACAATGTCCCGAAGTGAAAAATGTAGCCCCCAGCTTCCTAGAGAAATGATTAGGAGCACTCTTGTGACGTCAATATCTCTAAGAGACAGGCCCATCAGCTGGTCAAGCTTTACGGGCTCAATGGCCATGACATTTGGAGAGGTGGGGAACGTGATGTGCTCGAGACAAAGGGCTTGTAGATCAGGACAGGTGGACAGTATCAGTGCAAATTGCTCCAAAGTAGGGCAACAAGCCGAGGGCAGATTCGACAACCACATGGTCACGAGTTTAGGGAATACAACAAATGACCAGTCGAGCCCCAGGGGAGGTGGTACCAAGTCTTCAACACTCCCAAGAAGATGGTTCAAGCGCTCTCCCAAATGCGAGTTTGTGTCAAGAAAGGCCGGGGTAGTCTGGTTTACCAGTATAATGATTTGGACGAGTGATTCCGTCGCTTCCCTCTTTAGGCAACACTCCAGAACCTGTTGAATCTGTTCTGCGGCAACAGCTACCTGAATTGTGCGCAGCTGCTTCGTGTATGGGGCGACTGTATCAAGAGTTGCCTGGACAAGTGAGGCATCGTCCATGGCAGGTTGACGTTGCGTCGGCAACTGCATTTTCATACTAGTGCCACCAGGCCCGCCCCATAATGAGAGCTTGGACCAGGCCAGTTTGTTTTCCGATGCACTTGAAGATTCTAGGTTCAAAGAACACGTAACCCAAATAGGACACACTTCTTGAGCAACGCGACGCCAGCGAGAGCAAACCTGTTGGATGTAGAACTTAACGTATCGTTCGGGGGAGGCGTAAGGTGGCATAGAGGTGGCATAAGTTGGTGAAGCCGCAGAGATTGTAGGAATCGTAGCAGCCGTAAAGATGATAGCTAGTACCTCAGAGGGTAGCTTGCAGATCGTTGAGATACACGAGTTTCTCTTTTGTTTCAGTGCAATATTTGTCCTGCTTACAAGCAGCGCATCGTGTTTTATTGACCGGAGGCCGCTTTCGATAGAAATTATACCTCCAGGAAGTGACTGCACTCCGAGGGGAGTGCACATTGACTCGAGGAGCATAGCTGCGCTGACGTAGGCTTGGATGGATTTGGAGAGATGACCACGAGCATCATTCCATTGTTGCAAAGCTGAGATAAGAGCACTGTGTGGCTAGAATTTTGGTTAATACATGGCGCCGAACTGAGTTGTGGAGTATGTCTTACATCCATTCAGACTTTGGGTGATTATAACAACACGGGGCACTTGGGATGCGCGGACGCGAGAGCCAAACCGAGAGTGGTGAAAGGGTTTAAGTCAGTAGCCCGATCTTGCCTCTTGCGACTGAAGCACGTGATTAAGCCATCCAAAAGCCCGCATCGACTTGCAGGACTATCCTTCACGCAAGCTGGTGTAGACTTCAAAGTACACCTGTGCGCGTAATAGATTACTATGAAATAAAAACGTCCTACCCTAATATCCGTCTGAACATCGAATTTGTGGCACTGTGTCGTGGGTCTGGACAGCGTGTATGCATGTTTCTTTTGCAAAAACTGGTTCGGCTCTTCGGACGCTGCCTAAGTACATATATCTGGGTACAACGGCGGAAATTAAGTACTTGGGGACGCTGAGAGAAGGCCTAGATGTTGCAAGGGTCTATGAGGTGGGTAGAGTGTGTGATTTTCTGCAGAGATTAGCGAGGATGAGGGATAGTGTGCGAGTATAAAGGTAGATTCAGCGAGGCCCTACGGAATTCTGTGTACATACGAGCTAGGGGAGAAATTCAGGCTAGCTGCATGGCTAGCGGGTGTAAATGTGGAGTTCAGTAAACAGCGTCTATAGGGTACTGAGAACTTGGATCATAAAGATTTGCAGAGAGGAAGCGCTGAAGCGCTAGGAGAGCTGAGGCTACGCGTGGTGAACGTGGGGTAAACATTTACGCTCATGCGAAAGCAGTTGGCCCGGGAGTGCGTCTTGGCTGGCGTACTCTTCTAGAATCCCTACCAAGCGACGGCGTTCTCCTACGGGAATATTGGGGATTACTCGAAACCCTTTCGGTACTCAACGCTTCTTAGTGCGTACAACGCAGTGGGGAATTGTATAAGTAGCTGGCGCATTCAGTAAACGAGCCAAAGGCTCTTATATACATGCAGCCGTAGAACAGGCATATACGTGGAATAAGCGATTACAACAGGGAAGAATGGCCATATCCTCCAGTCTTTTTTCAGACTTCCAAAACAAGTCAACCCGCTCCTCTCACGAAATCGACGAATACGATACGACCCATGTGCCATGTTCAGTCTTTCGATCACACTTCGGACCGAAATTAACATATAGACACCGCGCATATAGTATCTCAGCAGTATTCTGTAATACATCAAAAAACTACTGCCCAGGCCCCTCATGAAGCCCTCCAAACTCATAATACAGAGTAATATTATTGTTCACAGTACTAGTACGGCAAGCCCACTCGATTGTGTAACAACTCGCGCAACCGAACGCCAAAGTTAGACGTGTAGTTGATTGGTTCTAGCATATCGGTCGTACCATACTCTTGTTGGATAGTGAAAGCGCAGTAGCAACTAGTTAGCTCAAATCTATGCCAGGGAAGAACAGAAACAGCATTGTGGAATGCCTCTGGGGTGGTGTGAATGGTGCAGCGTAACATTGTAAGGCTGTGTAATCGTGTGGCTCCATCTGGGGTGTCAGCCGAGGCTGAGGGCGAAATCGCATTGTTCTGGGCAAGGAAATGTGTGGCCAGCTCATTCAGCTCAGAGTCGCGCAGATTCATATTTGAGAGCTTTAGCTTTTGGAGGCCTAGAAATGTGGCTGAAAAGGGATGAAGTAGTCGAGCCAGGGTCACATCCGAACGTGTTTCCAAGAGCGTAAGATCGAGCTCGTCTATACTGGATTTACGAGCAAACGAAGCCAACGATTCGAGCGTGTCGGCATCATCGATGACCTCCAAAAATTTAACGCTGAGTACGGTATTTTCGGGTGAGAGAATTGGGAGAACGCTGGGTAGGTCAATTTCTTGGAGGCATAGATAGTTTAGATTCTCAAATTCTGCGGGTTCGGGTTCGGGCGCGGTATTGAAGGAGGCGGAAAATGCGACGCGTTCGAGGAGAAGAGACCATAGGCGAGGACAAGTCGATAGTATCCGCGCGAGCTGCACTAGACTGAGGCAGCACACCGGAGACAGGTCCACCAACCGCATGGACGTGAGCTCGTTGAATGTAACAGAAGGCCAGTCGAGTCCCACTGAGATTAAAGACAATTTTTCAATAGGCCTAAGACACCGGCTCAAGCGGTCGCTCAAATGCGAGCTTGTTTCAGGAAAGAATAAAGCAGCCTTCGTTGCCCATAAATTGAGTTCACTCAAAGAGTCAAGTGCCCCTTTCTCTAGCCAAAACTCGAGGAATGGTCGCAGTTGCTCGACATCATCAGCATTGAGCGTGATGGCACTGAGCTGCCTTATGTATGGCGCGATTGTGTCTAGCGTCATCTGGGCATATTGAGTGTCGCCAACCCTGGGCGAACGATGTATAGGCACATGAATGTCCTGACGATGTGTATTATGAAGTCCAATCTTTGCCGTAATTAGTTTGCCTTTCGAGGTATCGTCGATCTCGAGGGTCAAAGATACCCGACCCCAAATGGGAAGCGCTTCCAGAGTAACTTGACGCCAGCGTGAGCAGACATGCGAAAGATCTCTTCTAATGTGCTCGGGCCATTCATAAGCAGGCGAAGGGTCCCCGGAAGCAGCGTAGAATATGAGAGCCAGTAGCTCCGAAGGCAACACATAGATCGGTGAGACAAACGAGTTTCTTAGATTCTTCAGCGCGGCCTGCGTCCTATGCAAGTCGGGCTCTTCGCGCTCAAGTATCTTGAGATTCTCCTCAATTGTATGTGGGACCTCAGGAAGCGACTTGAAGGTAGAGGGGGAGCAAATTGATTCGAGAAACGTAGCCGCACTGACGTATGCATAAATGGCCTTGGAAAGATGGTCTCGAGCGTGGACCCATTCTTGCAAGGCGGTAAGAATGTTGTCGTGCATTTGGGGGCCTGTCTAGTGTCGCGATCATGTTAGTTCATATTCCACCCGAGGAATGCGAGTAGACCGTGGAACTCACGCTCATTGGAGAATAGAAGATGTCTGCGCAAAACTGGACTGTGTAATCTTTTATCGTGATGGCCTAACAAGCGGTTCAAGTGTTTTCACAAATAAACAAATTCTCAGATGTGGTGCGATGGTGGTGATGGACAGGAATAGTGGGTCACGTAAACAAGTTCGTAGATCTAATCTTATCACTTCAAAATCAAATTCGGCTCCTTCAATCTGTCTACGTTATCTCAAGCTCGAGAGTGCGATGTACAGCACGGTTAGGAACGGTAGCGAAAGAGGTAATCTTATGATGAACTGACGGGTCGAAATCCAAGCGCCTTGCATATAGATAGGATATTGAGAATGTGCCCAGCAAGACGCATACAAACGAGTCAAAGTCTGAAATCGTTGGCACAAGACGAACTAGCGCACTGCGGCATATTAACCATACACACTGTGATGTGGTATTTATTGATTTCTGACTGCTTTCATTTGGGTCTTCCGGGCAGGACTGAGAAAAATATTAGGCACGCGGATATCTGGAGCTACTGTGCGAATTGAGAGACACAAAACATCTATTCGGAAACTTCTCGTTGAGGTGTAGGACCCGATGCACCCTAGAGAGGACCTGAATAATTTCGACCCAAATCACTTTCAGCTAGTACTGCACCATCCACTGTAGCCTAAAAAGGGCTCGAATCTTTCTGCTAATTGTCCCTGACATGCATTCTATAACGCACACCTGCAGGATTCGAGTAAGCGCTCCGTCTAGTGGTAAATCCATGAGATATAGTGGTCAAAGTACTAAAATCAGGTATATACTTATCAACGATAGCCTAAGAACAATTGATATTCTAGGTGTACCACCAAAATTACCGTCCAACTCCCTTAATTTAGTACTATAGCGCGCACCTGTGAGATTTGAGCAGGATACGAGAGCCTCCCAGACTACGGTGGATGGTACAGTGCTAGTTGAGAGTGGGGGTCATTCAAATTCTCCTTGGCGTGCATCGGGCTCTGCGCCTCAACGAGGAGATTCCGAACAGATACTTTACGTCTCTCAATTCACACCGTAACCCTTGGTATCCGCACTCTAGCCGTGTGCCCACTTTTTTTCTCAGCCCTGCCCGGCGAAATTAATCGAAAACAGTGATACCAGAGCACAAATGAAAATACCAGATGTCAAAGGCAAAGTAGATTGTACTACGGTGAACGCAAGAAAATGAGCCGACAAAGAAGTCAGTTAGCCCCGATCAAAAATCTGCATACAGCTGAGTTCCAACCAACAAAACAAGTAGCAGTAAACAAGCCCGCCCAGAAAGAGACAAATACATGTCTATTATCAGTGTTCTGTGCTAAATGAACTAAACTTGTTCCCACGTAAGCGAAACCACACGTACAAAGATTTCCAGTCAAAGTGTTCTAGTCAATGTACACTGTGCGGCTAGGCACCAAATTTATCAACTGGAAACCGAACCCCGACGTGCAGTTGATTAGTTCAAGCTCTTCGTTTGGGCCGTCCTCTCCTTGGGTGGTAAAAGAGTGATCGCATTCGATTAGTTTCAATTCATCCCAAGAAAATATAGAGATGGCATTAAGAAACGCCATGGGGGTGGTGCGGATGGTACTCCTCCAAACTACAATCTCAACCCTACGGGGGTGCCTAGGCCAGGCTGAAGGGAGAAGCTGGTTGTTTTGGGTGATTGAATTGACAGCTACAGCATCGAGCTCCGAGTTACGTAGAATCATATCGAAGAGACCAACCCGATGATGATCTGGGATGCAGTTGGCAAAAGATAGTAGCTGAGCCAGAGCTATATTCGAGCGCGTTTCCAAGAGGGAGAAACTGAGTACGTCTATGAGGGCTCTGCTAGCAAGCGACCGCAACGACTCGAGAGTGCTCGTGATATCGATATCGCCATGAAGTGAAATACTGAGCCTGCCTCGCCCCGAGGAGATAATCGAGAGCACCCTCGCAAAATCAACATCTCTAAGAGACAGGCTTGACAAATGCTCCAGTTGTACAGGCTCAGGAACCGGGAGATCTAGAGAGTCAGGAATCGTAATGCGCTCGAGGCGAAGGATCCGTAGACCAGGGCAGGTAGATAGTATTCGTACAAGCTGCGCCAAAGTTGGGCAACAAACCAGGGGCAGGTCCGACAAAGACATCGTCGCGAGTCTAGCAAATTTGACGGAGGTCCAGTCAAGTCCTACAGAAGATAATGTTAAGCGTTCAAGCCTCCCGAGGAGGTGGCTGAAACACTCTCTAACATGCGGGTGTGTGTCAGGAAAGATTAAAGCAACCCGGTTTACCGATAGCGTGAGCTCAGCAAGGGATCCAGGCGCTACTTTCTTCAGGTAAGGCTCTATAAGCTGCTGGATCTGCTCTACGTGGTCAAAAGCCAAATCAATTTTGGTAAGTTGTTTCATGTACGGAGCGATCATGTCAAGAGTCGCCTGGATAAGTTGGGCATCCTCCATGTCAGGTTGACGTGTTGGCAGTTGTAATTCCCCGCTGCTGCGCCCATGCCCACCCCACAATCCGATCCTGGACGACGCCTGCTTGCTTTCCGATGCACCTGAGCTAATTGTGATCAAAGAAGCGTTTGCCCAAATAGGGCAGACATCTAGAGCAATGTGACGCCAGCAAGAGCAAACTTGTTGGAGGTGGAGCTTAACGTACTCTTCGGGAGCGCCGTAGACAGGTGCATAGGCCGCAGCAAACATAAAGATGATAGCTAGTACCTCAGAGGGTAGCCTGCAGGCCGGCGAGATACACCAGTTTCTCTTCCGTTTCAGCGCGGCATTCGCCTTGCGCACGTGTAGTTCCTCGCGTTCCATCGACCGGAGGTTGCTGTCGATCGAAGTTATACATCCAGGAAGTGACTGCACCCCGAAGGGTGTACACATCGTTTCAAGAAATTTAGTAGCGCTAATGTAGGCTTGGATGGCTTTGGAGAGGTGAGCACGAGCGTCGTTCCATTTTTGCAAGGCTGAGGGAAACACGCCGTGTGGCTTGACATTTGGTCAATACGTGATGCTGAACTGAGCTATAGCTTAAATCTTACATCCATTCAGACTGCGAGTGAGTATAAAGACACAAGAGGGAACCTAGAGATACGTAGATGTGAAGGGCAGATCGAGAAGGGTGGAACGGTTTGAGTTAATCTTGCCTCTTGTGACTAGGGCACGTGAAAGTGCTGTGTATAGTACCAGCGGAATTCGCTCGGAAGCCTCACATTGATTGGCGCGATTTTAATTGGAGCATAACGATGTGGGTTCCAAAGCACTGAACCTGGAAATTCACTGTTGCCCGAAAGATTTTGTCGGACTTTGTTTGGTTGGGAGTCGGGATCATCACGTGTTACACCCACTTTCTGGAGATACGGCCACCGCTGAAATATGTCTTCGACTAAGGTCACTAAACTTATCACCAATGCTATCGTAACTCTTTGCATTAACTCGTTCAATCGAGTTGCCTCGTCTGGCTCCAAAACCTCTACACAGAACCATGATTTTAACGTACCCATCGTAGCGTCCTGGCTATTCTAACTTGCTCTCCCTCTAAACGTGATCAGAATTCCGTTTATTCGGGCGCCAAAAACTCCGTGATCTACTCCACCTGCTGCCTTTTGGGGAACGCCTTGCTCTTGTTATGACTCGACTCAACACGTGCACGACTGACTCCCCTTCCTTGTCTTGGCCTGTCAACCCATCATGTGAACTGATCTTAAGGAACTGGAATGCAGCGCTCTATGAAAGATGATCTTTGAACTTCATTGCCCCTCGTAACTCTCCGATCTATCCTTCGTAGCTCTACCAATCACCACAAGCTTCAATGACGACTAAATCAGACTTGACCACTCCGGCCGGTCTTACCGCCTATCTCGAAAACACAGACTATGCTGCTAAGGATGTTGAAATCCTGAGTGGTGGGAGCTCGGGGTTCACGTACCGCGTGCTCTTGAAGGTCCCTCTAACGAGTGGAGAGAGGAGCGTGGTCATCAAGCACGTTCTCGAATACCCCTCTTCTAATAAAAATATGGAACTAAGTGCAGAGAGGATGGTACGTCATTCGTTTGTTTGATTTGGGTATGTGAGAATCGATCTGTCTTGCAGGATTTTGAACACGAAGCTCTCCGAATGGTAGCCTCTTCTCCCCTCGTATCCTCAACAAGCACAGTCCAAGTCCCGCACGTCCACATGTACGACTCTCAAACGCATACGCTGATCATGCGAGACGTTGCTCCCGCCCGTCTCCTCTCAACCGTCCTCATCGAGTCGCTCGAGAAGAATGACCCCGCGCATATTCTTGAGCTCTCTAGTAAAATAGGCTCAGCCCTTGGGGACTTTATGGGTCGATTCCATCAGTGGACGTCTCTCCCTGAGCAATCTTCTCTTCGAGCACGGTTTGCGGAGAACCTGGTCTCTCGTGAAGTTGTTCTGG
Source organism: Ceratobasidium sp. AG-I (assembly GCA_015039395.1). Lineage (NCBI taxonomy): Eukaryota > Fungi > Basidiomycota > Agaricomycetes > Cantharellales > Ceratobasidiaceae > Ceratobasidium > Ceratobasidium sp. AG-I. The sequence continues at coordinate 48,741 of MU132260.1, forward strand.
CATACCGGCATCAACTTATGCTCGAAAGTGCTGTTAAATTCGGGCTTGAACGAGACTGGATGGAGGGAGTGGTGCAGGCTGGGGTAGACGACGCGAGGCAAGGAGGACCTGTCATTGCGATGGGGGATTTTTGGTTCGGTAAGCAAGGCAGCAATCCGTCTAAATTATACTGATTTATATCCTCTGATTAGACAACGTGCTTGTATCCGAGGACGAAGAACAAGGCTTGCGGATATACATTGTCGATTGGGAAGTGGCGAGGTGCACTCACCCCGAGCTGGATATCACGCAGTTCGCAACCGCAGCATACACAATGACCTACGTCTACCCCACAAAGTCCTTCCAATTCATGCAATCGTTCTATAAGAGCTACAAGGCACATTTCGAGGTGGACATACTCCGCATGGGATTGTCGGGCGGAAGGGACATGATGAGTTATGGAATAATGATGCCGTGGATTAGGCATAAGGATGATACGGTTAAGGAGGGGATTGCTAGAGAGGGGCTAAGGCTACTAGAAGTTGCGAAGGACGGGGATGCAGACGCTATCAGGGATTGCCCTGTCATACGTGATATGTACGCGGTCTAGGAGACTCGGTTTAGGAGAGAAGGGTTGCGCATAGGACTCTACTGTAGTAGTACAGGACCATACAGCTCCTTAGCTAGGGTGCGGTTAAAAACTCTCCAAGGGTTTTTCACACGTTAATAACACGCCGTGTTAATAACATCATGTTAATAACACGTGTTATTAACACATAACCCTATACATAAATTATATGAGTAATACATGCTTTATCTCAGTATTCCTCCAAGTCCACACTACTCGTATCCTTCTTAGCCGATGAACCAGCCTTAGCTGCAATGGCTGCTACGTCCGCCTTCCTAATCGACCCAGTCTCTACTCTCTCCATGGCTTGATCCGAGAGTAGATCAAGAAGAATTGGGCTCATGAGATCGATTCCGTAGGCCTCGTCAGGATGGAAGCTTTGAGACTCGGGTTCGACGTCTTCAGGCGTATCGTCATCGTCATCGGGAGCGTCGCTGTCAGCTGCATCGTACTCATCGGTATTGTCTAATTGAACTGGGTCCACTGCCTCATCATCAGGCTTTTCAGCGTCCTCCCACAACCATCCTTTTGGTAACTCGCCCTCGTTCGGTTCTGGCTCATTGACCTTAGTAGGCGTAGCAACAGGTGCATGCTGCTGGAGAAGTGTTGACGACAAATCACGGAATTTCAGCACAGGTTTTAGATGCTGCAATGTCTAGTTTAGTATACGGCTTGGTAGTCAATATTTACAGACATACCGGCTTGGCTTTAGTTGGCTTTCGCAGCAAGGACTGTCGGATGCGGGTCATATGTACTAAGGTGGAAACCTTTTGGCGAGAACGATCCTTTGAGTTCAGCTTAGAGAAGCAAGAGACGGTGCGCTCCTCTGCCATTGAGTTCGGAACAACAGACAACAATTTCTCGGCAATGGGCTAAGCGAAAATAAGCATATATTAGCTCAAAGCGACGCATACATGAGGGAGAAATCTCACTCACCGCAATAAAACAAGCATCAGGGTGATTCGCAAGCTTCCTCCAAAATTTGTGCGTATCGAATGTGGTAGGGTCAGTTTTTTGGGCTTCGAAAGGATACTCGCCCCGTGCATAGGCCGCAACTTGTGTCTTGAAGATTTCGACAATAGCGCCAGCTGAATCGTAGTCCTTAGCACATGCAATAGTACCTGCGTCGAGCTCTGCACATAGGACTCGCTTGAGGAATAGCCCAATCTTGCCAAAAGCAGGGATGGCTTGATGCAAGTCCTTATCTCGCCCCAGCCCTTCGTAAGTGTTTGGGCGAAGCACGATAGTCCCTATTTTGAGTGGGTTCAAATTATTACGCCGAAGTATGCTTGTATCTCGATACTCTGTACCATTATCTTGTCAATTTTAAGATTCTGAAAATGCAAAGCAGAAAAAGCTCACGGGGATGAAGAAAAAAGGTAGCCAAGTAAACTTCCTGACCGGATGCTAGAACCATGCTATAATAGCGGGAGCATGCCGACTTCTGCGCCTGAGTGATCACGTCGTGGGGCAGGGAGAGCTCGGTTTCGTTGTTATCAACAAGCTGTCGGAGAGTCGCCATAACTGCCATATAGAAGATGAAAACATCGCTAGGATTTGAATGTCCAGATTCCAGACACTTGATTGCTTTGGCAAAGGGCTCAGTGAGCTTTTCAAGCTGAATCACCCGTTTTTTGAACTCTCCACTTGTTGAAACATTTTTGAAGAACGCCAGCTTATGATTCTAAAAGCTTGACGTATGAGTTACAATTTCAGAGGTGTCTGCGGTGCACACCTTTTTAATTTCAATCACATCGCTCTCAACCAACTCTTCAATTGCCGGCAGGCAGCACCGGAGACTCTTAGAGGTGTAATGCCAGCCAGCAAATCGAGTCTTGCCGGGTTTTTCAGGACTTTGCTTGATACCCCTGCGCTTGCGAATGGAATGGAAGTGTGTGGCTGCGATAGTCGATTTTGAGAAGAAGCTGAGCACATCGCTCATATAAGGTCGATACTGAAAGCTTATTAGCTTGGTATTATGGCATAGTTACTCTATATGCGTACCTCTTTAAAATAATCCAGGTTGCATATGTCTTTGATCGCATTATGGAGCTGGTGACACGGATCAGCTAGGATGATAATTGTCGGATAGCATTTATGAATGAGCTCTCGAGCTAGTCGAGTGTTTCCCGTACTATCACAAGTGATCCCTGAGAAAGACAGTGGACCAATCTCTTGTATCACCTGCCATTGAAGATAAGCTTGAAGGCTAAATGCATTCAAACTAGAAATATACCTTGTCAAGTTCCTTGAAGTAATATTCGCCAGTGTGAGACACACCAGACGCTTCAATTCCTTTCATCAAGTGAGCAAATCGAGTATCCGGCCTAGTAACGTGAATCGTTGTAAAGCTCATCGGACGAACAGCGGTTCCGCCGTCGAAGGAAATGGTCAAGTTCTTGCTCCCTTTGAGTTCCTTGAGAGCATCCCGTCGCACTCGAGCCGATTCCATAGGTATTTGACAGTGGGCAATGTGAGAGCTTGACTTGGGGCGTAGGTTAATGTTTGCATGTGATATCATGGTGTGAAACTGGGGGAGATCAATCTTTCGAGGTGCCAGTTGAGCTGCAGACACAAAGTTCACAACGTTGAAGTCGAATCGAGTCTGCTGAGCACGCTGCCCCTCCTTAGTACACGCAGCTTTCAAAGTCAATTGTACCCCAGATCCAGACTCAGTACTAGAAGTGCGAGCAGCATCAAGATCAAGCTGTGCAACCTTTTCGCCTAGGGAAAGAGCACTAGACTGCTCAGCAGCACGCTCCTGGAGGTCAGGGTCGATAAAGTTGCACTCTGAGGTTGCATGGTCAAGTAATCGCTGCGCCTGACAGGAACTCCAAGACTGGTGACATCCATTCGACGAGCAGCGCCAGCGTTGTTTGCCCTCAATTCGGCTACGACACTCGATGACAAGCTCCTTGACAACCGCATACCCACGCCTACCTGTTGTGTAGGGTTTGGGAATCGATTCCACGTCCTCCAAGTCATCGAAACCATGCTTCCAGTTACACTAAGACAGCAATGAGCAACTATATGCATGTTGTAAATAGACTGGGCGTACCGTCTGCGCTGTTTTCAGCCTTGCCTTGGCCTGCACATGAGCCTTGGCTGTAGCAGCAGTTCTCGCCCGCTTGCGAGCACTTGTCTCTTCCGCAGTCGACTCAAGCCATTCGTTCGATCGCTTTTGTGCTGCCGAAGGCTTGGAGATCCGTTTTGACTGCATCAGTGAAGGGAGGACTTAGTACCTATAGACACTCCACAACAAAGCTGTGTACGTACGGTAGGCTCTGCTGCGTTCGATCCCATCATCTCAGCTGCCTCAGTTAAATCATCCAGCCACTTTTCTACAACTGGCTTCTCCGAGTAATCGCCATCGAGATATTGAGTGAACAGATCTGCAAGAGACTCGATTCCGGGCCCTCGTTCAAGAAAAGAAAGTGGGACTTGAGCACGAAGACCAAACACAGTTTCTAGGTGCGCATTGAGAGCGCTACACTCAGCGCCATACATCTCAAGCAGTTCAGGATCCGGGATCCAGTTGCGAAAGTCGTAGATTGACGATCCATATGGTAAAGTTGATGGAAGAGACGACAAAGCAGAGCGAAATCGTTTGAGCTGGCTAGAATAAGTCGATGGTGGGCGAGCCATGATAAAAGCTTGAGATTAAGCAAACGGGAAGTGATGGTAAACTTCTATAATTGATCCAGCAGCATTTATACTGGCTACACGGAAAAACTGGCATAAAAACTGAAACAGGTAGCCAGCTACCCGATACAGGCAACTTGAGGTATAAAGCACCGGATATAGCCTTGTGTGATGTGGACCGACGCATAAACGGTCCGCATCAGCGCATACACAAAGGCAAGGACCGACGTACCTCACAAAATTAGGAATATCTGCCAGCCTATCAAGCGGCTACAGGCAACCCGAGGTGCAAAGCTGGATGTCTCAGAGGTTCCCGACCCCGGCTAACACACAGTCGAGTACCAGAAGCGACGTACCTGTCATATTTGGCAATCCGTGTTTGGGATATTTGCTCTTTGGCTGTGTTTTTCGGCTGCCTTGTAGCGAGGTGGCTAATTGTTTTTAACATGTGAAATTCGGGCCAATTTAGCCGGTGCATTATTAACATGTTATTAACACCCTGTTTTTAACATGTGTTATTAACATATCAGTTTTATACCGCACCCTATCCTTAGCTCCACATCGCACACTAGATTGTTAATTTTTCTCATTCTCGCTGTTATTGGTGTAAAGTTTGCTATGGATTTTGTCGAACTTAGCGATGCTAATGTTACTTCGGGACAAGTCGGGTAGGCAAGTCAAAAGAACGCGAATTCTATTGTGAGCGTCTGCTGATGGCCAGGCCCGAGCGGGCACCTCGGCGCTAAATGATATCATGTCTCGGAGACTCTTGCGCCGACCTTCTCACCCGTTAAAAGCTGATTCCGGGTACCTTGTCATGCCATTTATCCCACCACCACTATCATTGCCTAACACTTATAGTCCAAATTGATATGACCGAACCCACTGCTGCCACCTCAAGTTCTAAACTTATCCTTCACCACTTGAATGATTCACGTTCGCAGAGGGTCATTTGGCTCTTGGTGCGTTGCTCTCATTTCCGTTCCAAACACTGAATATACCAATACGGTATATGGGTGCGGGTATAGGAAGAGCTTGAGGTGCCATACGACATCAAGAAGTACGAACGCACGCCTGAACAACTTGCCCCTCCAGAGCTGAAGGCTGTACACCCACTGGGGTTGTCGCCTGTTATAACGGATGGGAATGTCGTTCTCGCTGAATCTGGCGCCATTATTGGTGAGATCAGCTTCGTATAGGAGATGTCAATGTAGGGGGTTTACCCAACTGAACTGCGCAGAATACCTGATTCGGAAATACGGCGCTGGGAAGTTTGACCCTCCTGAGGCGGGATACGTAGATAACGTCTACTGTAAGTTCTCATTGCTTCGCTGGGTGCGTGAGATTGACCCCATATACGTGGCTAGACACCCATTATTCCGAAGGCACACTCATGCCTATACTAGTAAACCATATGATCTTCACGGGTGTCCCTGAACATTCTCCGTTCTTCATACGCCCACTGCTGCGCATGGTTTTCAACACGTTGCATTCGCAGTTGGTTGAACCAAGACTTAAGGCCAACATGGCAATGGTCAGTATCTCTTTCCCAGTATCTCAATTCTCAGCTTGGCGCATTACTGAAATCGCGGAACAGATTGAATCTCACTTAGCTACTCGTCCGGGGAAGTTCTTCGCGGGTGGCTCCGAACCTACATCAGCAGATTTTGTCATGCTCTTCCCGCTGGAAGCACTTATTTCGAGTAAGATTATGAGTATAGGGGAACATACATGCGCATTTGTTGAACGCATGCATGCGCGGTGAGTCCTCCATGTTTTTCTCGCCTTGCAGGCAGGGTACTGATGCTGGCTTATTGGCATGCAGAGCCGCATATAAACGGGTGATGGAGAAGGGCGGGGAGTATAAGTACTATGAATAGTGCTACCCTATCATTTCTTCGTCTTTACGTCAGCTTCAATCCATCATGCCAAAACGTCTCAGACCTCCTCCCCGCTCATATCTAGCTCAACCTTCAATGGTATTCCAAATCAATAAAGCAAGCATACTATATTTTAACCGTGCAGCATTCATAGCAGTCTATAAATCAAAAACTAGACACGAAAGACAATAACAAAACTCCAACAGGACAAAGCTACGACGATCAATAATAAAAACCAGGATGGAAACTATGAATATTTATGGTGGGTAGCGTGTTCAAATCCGTCTCCTACGGTCAAAGCGTTGGGCCGTCCTGGTATTCACGTTGACGGTACCTCCGAACGCCGCCGTCGCCCGAATATCACTGCTCCTTGCATTCCCATTCGCGCCTGCGTTGTTCGACCCCCCACCGAATAAAGACCTCAAACCGCTACTCGATAGTCTCCGGGTGTTGACTTTCTGCCTGGGTGATTCTAATCCAAACGCATCCTTGGGGCCTTCGTCGCTCTCATCTGAATACGTCCCGTGTCCACGGCTTGAAGATCCATTTCTAATTGTGGAGGTCGCCTCTTCACGGGATCGAGATAGGGACAACGACGCGGTCGAAAGTTCGTCCTGCGATGGCGGGTGTTGGCTGAGCCCAAGGCCGTTACTGGCGTTGTAATGCTGATGCGAGTGTGGTAGGCTGCCATACGATTCGCCTTCGTACTCCCCCTCTCCGTCAGAGTCGTCGAAGTACCCCTGTGTGTGCTCGGGCGTAGGCTCGGCATCCCTCGCTCCAGTCTCCGCAGTGCCACCTCGATGGGGAGTAGACATTTCGAATAACCCAACATACGGCGTTCCCGGCGCCTTGTCCCCGTTTCGTTCACGCCCTGCATCCGCATCTGCATCCGCATCTGCACCATGGCCGATACCATCCGTTGATGAGATCGAGTCGGCCCGCGTGTTGGTCAGGGAGCGCGAAAGAATTGCGGCGACGCGCCGCTCGGCTTCGTTTTGGAATGTAACAGGGACGGGACTAGGGGCAGGCGAGACGGCGATGGGCTCTGGAATGGGACCTGCAGAAGTGAAGAAACTGTTCAAGTCGTTGAGCTGACTGACGAGGTCCCCGAGGTCGTCGTCTCCTCCCTCGAACGTGCCAAACGCATCCGTGCCGTTCATTGCCTCTTGAGGAGACACACCGTTCAACGCGACGGAAAATGCCATTGTAACCGGTCGTGCGCTGGCCGTTATGCTCAAAAACTCGTACAGGGCTTGGACGTTGCGGCGACAGAGCGCAGACATCTCGAGTGGCTTTGCAACGCACCATCCCGATGGCTCGGGCATTCCAAACACGACTAGGTTCTCTTCGAGTTCGCGGGAGCTTCGGATGTGCATGCTCATGCGTAGGACGTGTGTAGCTGCAAGCCCGCCAGAGACTGATAGCGGCTCGTCGAGGACATCGAGGGCCTGAAGTGCTAGATCTGTTCGCAGCAAGGCAAGCAACGGCATGAGGAGTTCGCTGAGGACGTTTTGGCTTTTTGTCTCGACATGTTGGAAGAGGAGTTTGAGTAGCTGCATAGACTTGACCCGCAACCAGCGCTCCGAGTTCAAGACGAGGCCCAGAAGAAGCGTGAGCACCTCTGTTGAATGTTTCGTCGTGTAGTTTTCACGCAGGCAAGAGACAGCTTGTCGCAAGAAGTCTTCCTTGGTACGGAACTTTTGCTTTGCGAATGAGGTCATGAGTCGACTGATGCCTACACGTTTCTCTTCTTCTGCCATCCGGGCGATATTAAGTGCGAGTTCCGCGAGATCCTCATCCAACTGGGGCTTGTCCATTGCCTCGAGGAAGGTCGGAAGACATACGGTATAGAGACTCCGAAGTCGACCAGCGCTCGAGTCCACGAACTCGGAATTGGTGCATTTGGACAGAGTTTTCAGCACATCCATCGACTGCTTCCATGTCACTGATGAGCGTAGACCAGGAAGAATAACAGCTTGGAGGCTAATGTCGTCCGTGTCCCATGTTTCGGGTTGGCAATCAAGGAGATCTTCTACAACTGAGTCGTTCGTGATGTCGAGGATATGGAGTAGCGTCTGCAGCAGTGTCAGAGCGTGTGTGTACTCTGCCTCAACCGTCGTCGACAAGCACGCGCGGGCACACCAGAATAGTTGTGGCCAGAGCCCATGATCCAGAACGTCCGCCTTGACCAGAGCAGTGAGTGATATAAGAACCTCCTGGCAGACCTTCTGGGGACCTGAGTCACTCGACGCCACTGTGTTCGTAAGTCGACCAAGCAGCTCATTGAATGCACCTTGCTGGACTCTAGGCTGAAGAATACGTAATAGTTGGAGTGAGCGAGACGCAGTGGATGCATCGGAGCTGTGTGCCCCCCATTCGAGAGCCAACAACCCCCACTCCTGGCGGAGACGTGGACGGGCGGGTTCGAGCAATCGCAAGACTTCGAGGCAAAGCTTCTCCATAGTCATGGCATCTGGTTCGTCTGATAACCAAAAAGCGCTGGCGCTCTGGTCAGCTAGGCGTGCTAGTGACGTCTTGATTTCCTCCCTGCTCAGCCCTCCAAGTCCAACGTGATCGTAGACTGCGGTGCATGTTCTGAGTGTTTGGAGGAGTAAATGGTGTATCTCCTGTTCAACGCTCGAGGACTTGTGGTCGGCTTGTAGGAAAATGGCGTGCAGGAAAATGGGGAGCTGGTACGAGATGTCCCACACAGGGTCAAGCGCGACGTCTCCGAGGAATAACAAAGCCAACTGAGCGATGGAGAGCTGTTTGCGTGACTCGGACACTGGGAGTAAGGTCTCTAGATCCGCGGTATACAAGTGGGAGCGGGGGCGCTTGGGTATGTTGACTTTCTGGATGGACATCGTCGCAGGAGAGATGAGACTGCACAGCTCATGGAAAACAAACTCTCCGAACTGAGTGCGGGATAGATAGGCGATAACTCGACGAGAGTATGCCACAAATGCTGCATTTCCAAGCCAAGTCGCTTGCTCGATGAGCCATTTCACGATCGCATGATGATTCATGGAGTAAGTCCCAACCACCAATTTTGTCCAGAGCGCTTGAATCTCATTGGGATGGGTATCGCCGAACCGAATCGTCAGAGCGAGGAGGTTATGCATACAGAGATCGCCAGCGGGTAGCAGGTCGTTGGACCCCTGTGTCATGAGCTCTACATAGGACATCCAGGGTTCGAGTGCGTGAAGAACCAGAGCTTCTCCCTCACGGAGATGGGAAAGATGTAAGGCGCACTGCGCGAGCAAAGCAACAGCCTCTCCAGGGTGATTGGTAGCCAAGAACTCTGATATCCGACGTTGTCCAGGGAGGTAGACACTAGGTGCGTAGCTTCGAATTGCTGCCTCCGACGCTGCAATGAATGGAGTTTTGGATGTTTGCCGGTGAGTAGCTTCCAACACGTCAAAGCCATGTCGTCGGATTTGATGGTCGGTGTCGCCGAGACTAGCCAGGGCGAGACACACGACTTGGCTGAAGGAGAATGGCGAGTCTGTGCATGTCAAGATAACATCGGCTACCACTCCAAAAGAAGGGGTGCTCCCGGGCATAGTATGAAGTGAAGCAAATGCCCGACGACAGATGTCATTCAAGAGTTCCTCATTCCGAGCCGGATATGTCAAGAGAGACTTTAAAGCTTTCCTATAGGCAGAAGTCAGCCACCATCAGTCCTGTGTTATTAAATTGCGTACCTTCCCGACGCATTTACCGACTCGGACGGGTGTTCCAACGACGCATTTATCCAGTCCAATACTTCCGAAACCTTGAGGGGAGGTGGTCCATCTGGTACAATATGATTCCCAGGAGAACGGGCGGTGTTGTCGGTATAAAAGAACGCTCCAGCCTGCGATGGTAAAGCCTCTGTGAGCTCAAGGAATTGAAATTCGAGAACAACTTACGCATAATGCCGCCATCGCCGCAGGAACAGCATCCACCAACTGCTCACACTCCGAGTCGTACAAAGTAGAGGTGCCATATCGCAAAGCAGTTGCTCGCATCGCCGCATGTCGTTGTCGCACTGGGCCAGAAGAAGGACCGTAGACACACCAATCTTGACAAAGATGGAAGAGCTCAAGCCGAGCATGTGGCCACATGAATCGGTCGATATCTTTGCGATTCGAAAGCGCATCAAACAGGTTCTCCACTACTCCGCAGAATAGGCGACGGAGACGGTGAGAGTCGCAGTCTTGCTTGATGTCATTGTGGCTAAGGAATGTCTTGGTCTCGCGCACGAACTGTAGCATGAAATGCAACGCTCCTTGGTCGCTCAGAGACTTGGGGTCACGAATGAAATGCGCCGTCAATTGATGGACCTGTGCAACCGCAACGTATAGCCGATCCTGGCTCCGCGCCCTCCGAGCCGTCTGAGATGACCTATTTACCGCGGTGCTCCTGAATTCGTCGTAGATATGACGCGTGATGGACTGCAAGTCCTCCAGCACGGTACGGAATGTACTCAGGTGCACCGAGCCCAACGCAGTAGTGACGGCATCGCGGAACCGAGTCTGGTCAGACGACAGGAACGGAATGATAAGCCGGAAGAGACCCCGCGCGGTCGCGAGTCGTTCACGTTGGGCGGCTGGGTCGGAAGGTACTCGCACATGCTCGCGTGTGGGTGCGGGCCGAGCGTCCGAGGGCGAGGCGCATGAACACAGTGCGATGATCCAACATCTCCACTGCTCGACGGATAAACCATGCCCGTCCCGTCGGTCCTCGACTTCTTCTGATGCGCTGGAACCTTGGCGAGATGGGCGCGCGAGGGGTGCTGCGGCGGCAACCTTGGATGAAATTCCGGCAATAGTTGACATGACCGGGTGGAACCTCACGATCCAGGAATTCCACGCCATGCGGGCGTACTCGAGCGCATGTGGGCACCGCTGCATACATTCCTGCGTGACCGCCGGGAAGACATACGTCCACACGCGTGTATCATCCTCGTCCTTGCTTTGGGCGAGGCGCAAGAGGCAGTTGATGTCCTTGTTCTGCTGCCAGTGTGTAAACCTTCTTCGGTATCGCTCGGGCGGCGCGTGCTCGCGTTTTTCGAAAATTGTAGCGATCGAGGGCCCTTTGCCAAGTAATATGTCCGCAACGCGCATTTCGGAGGCACCGGGCGACGGTTGAGAGACCGGGCTCTGCTTTCGGGCATTGGGAACGAGGGTAACGCAAAGCAGAAGTACTTTGACGGCCATGCTACGAAGTATCTGCGATACCGACGAAAGCAAATACAATGCACCTCCCTCGATATCTCGCGCCAGCCTGGCGGATTCAACCTTCACTAATTCAGCTTCGGCAGTCTCCTCGTCCGAGGGCTTCTCAAGACGCTCGGCCCATGCTTCAACCAACTCGACCCAGAGTGGCACAACGAGCTCCTGTTCGGCGACGATTCGTAGAGCCGAAGTGTCTCGAGCGCCGACAGGGGAAGTAGGTGAGAACAGATATCGTGTGGACCTCCATACAGCTGCCTTGACATGCTTCTCATCGGCAGCTATACGTCGAAGTGCGGATGAAGCTGCCTCGGCTAGACCGGCATCGACATGGTTAATGGACTTGACAAGCAGATCGAGGGCGTCTGTAAGAGAAATGCTGGGGTGCAAGCAACGCGGCCAAGATTCGAAGCAGACCATAAGGAAGTAAACCTGAGGATCGAGATGGCGAGGATATGCAACCGAGATGTCCCCACGCCGTTTGAGCACAAGCTGTTCGCCCTCTTCAAACGAGATGTTCGTGCGTAAGAAGCGTTCGTCCGAGAGCGTCAAGTGTCCGACAGCCTGCGCACAGTACGTAGCTAGCTTTCCTACAACAGGCCCGCATCGCTCAAAAAACTCGTTTACCCCAGGCTTGGCGAAGAAGGATTCGGGGAGGAAGGTCGCTTCGAAGGTGTAATCATCGCCAGTGTCGTATGTCGTAAAGTCCACATTGGAGGGCCATACAGGAGTGGTTTCCTTTTGCATCACCGTGAGAGTTAACAGGACTGCGCGCAGAGCGATAATTGGTCGGAAAGGTACGGCCATGTCCAGCGTTCCATTGCCTAACACTTCTGACTCTTGCAGAAACTCCATTATGAGATCCTGGCCATACTCAAAGTGCCGCGACAGAAGAAAGTGTAGGATGTGCTCGTGGCATTCTAGGGGCTCGTCAGGAGGGAATATCGATTGGCCTTTAGGCGGGAACAGGTGTTTAAGGACAATATCCAACTTGGACGTTGCTGTAGAGCTCGCCTCGTGACATCGGTAAAGGTAGGTCCAGACGATCCGTAGGATCCCATTCAAACACATCACTCGTGCATGTTTCTCTTGCTAATGAAGGGGCAAAATCTAAGCAATGATCATGGAAATACTCGAGGCAACCTACCTTCATCTTCACGACGCTTAGATCGATACATGACATCCAGTTCTTCGCGAAAAAGTCTTGAGGTGCAACACACAGCGCAGATATCGCTAAAGGGTATGCAACGCCAAAATATCGAGGTTTTCCGAGCATCTCGCGAGCTTTTGGGTATATAATGTCAATCGCCTTTGCCCATCCTGGATGGTTCACTTCTGCTTGGGCCGTCTGAAAATAACAATGTTTTAGTCAATTCTCCATGTATAAACTGAACTAAATTGACGAACCTTGCCGATAGGATGCAAGATCTGCACCAACGACTGAGCGTAAACGATCTTGAGACGAGTGCCATGTGCATGGAAGAATGATTTAGACAAGGATTCCATAAACTCGGCTCCCTCTTCAAACGCCTCTGGTGGCCAGACCTGGTGAAAGGAGCGTTAGAGAACACCCCAATAAACTCCTAAAAATACATACCTTGATACGAATATGTTTCAAGCCTTCCACAATATGTTCATAGCGAGCGTCATGATCTCGTGTTATCTGTCCCGCTGCAACAGGCTCAAGCTCGCGCAGGTATCGGTCGGTCACACTCTGGAATCTAAGCAAACGAGCAGTGAGTGATAGAATTAACACAACGTTCTAGAAATCATCCTACCGAATGTTTGCAATCTGCCCAAGAAGCGAAGCATACAGCTCCGCATTAGCTCGATGGTTTCCAGATAACGCAAGTCGCTTTCTACACAGAAACCTCAGCAATTAAATCCGAGACTTCCCACTAAAGCCAGTATGCAAGCACTCACAAATCCGGATTCCGCACAGGCTCAAACGAATTCTCCTCCAGACTTCCACCCATCGCCTCCCCAAGCACATCCTTCCCCAACTCGCTCACTCCAGCCAATACAGCCAACAATGCGCGTGACAGCACGTACACCGTCATAAGCTCCATCCGCTCCGCCAGAATCCTGCTCACGTCCGTCTGTGAATAGGAGTGCGTTCCTGCGGCAGAAGACGACGATTGGGGGTTTAGAGCGCCAAGAGTTGTGTTGAGGTTCGACGTGGAGCCAGAGCCCGAGTGAGGTCCATGTCCAAGTTGGTTTCGCTGGGTGTGGATGCGTATTTGGGCGGCGCTGGGAACGAGTCTTTGAGTACGTCTCCACCGGGCGAGCGCGTCGACCACGAGTCGAGTATGTCTCAACGCGATGTGGGCTAGAGCAGCTAAGGTGGCATCGAACTGCCTATCAGCACCTGGACCGAGTATAGTCGACAAGAGCGGCTCCGAGCGCTGGCAGACCGAAAATTATTTGGGAAGTTGGTACTAGAAATCTGATGTGGACGTACCAATTGCTCCTTCAAAAACATCCCCATTTTCTGCTCCACCTCGGTCACGAACCTCAAAAACACGGCATGCAACGCATACTCCGCAGGCGTCTTCGGATCCGGCGCAACATCCCCATTCTCATACGGCGTCGTCGGTCTCCTAGCCGGTCTCGGTCTCGGAACCGCCACATTCAGGCTGACGTCCGCCGTGCTCCCAGCAACACTCGCACCAGTCCGACTCGCCGTACTGATGTTCCTCGGCCTAACTCCACCAAACTTGAATCCCCCAGTGGATAAATCCCTGGGTCCGACAGCTTGTTGAGACTGTGCAGGAAGTTGTGGAACAGGCGGGATCTCCTCATCGGCGGGACCAAACGTGCTAGTCGCACCTCCTCCAACCCCACTAAAACTAAACCCTCCAAACGACACACCCCCTGCCCCGCCATCACTAAATTCGGAAGCAGCATACGAAGGCGCAGCCGAATGCATACTCCTCATCCCCGTCCGACTCGGCGCCGCACTCGCCGACGGCCTCCTCGACTGCAACTGCGATTGCGACTGCGACTGCGAATTCGAATTCGAACTCGAATGTTTCGGAACAGGGGGAGTCGACTTTCCACTCGTCCCACTCTTGAACGCAGCCTTGAGCGACGCAAACGAGCCTTTTCGTTTCGCCCGTGGCGGAGGAGGGTCGAATCTAAACGAGTGGGCTGAGGTGTCGGATTCGCCGCGTACATGGCCGACTGTAGGAGGAGAAAACATCCCGCTCCCGTTCGAGTTTGAGAACAACCCCCCGCCGCTTCCACTGCCACTTCCGCCGCCACCGCCACCGCTGCTAGGACCTGTTATCGGCGCTGCAGCGAGCAGTGACGTCGCACCGGGAAACGAGCCTCCTCCTTGGGTGGGAAAAGCAAAGGGGGCAGATTGACCATGGTCTCCAAAGGGTTGGCTACCAGGTGTGGGCGACCCGCGCCCGAATTGTTGTTGTGCTGGCTTCCCGAAAGGCGTTACGCCGGGGGTGTAGTCATCATCGTCGAAGGCTAGAAACAAGAGTGTTGAGCAAGGTGACCAGGCCCATAAAAATAAAGAAGGAAATATAGGAAGAAGAGAGAAGAGACTACTCACTAGGGATTTCGATCTGCATGGTCGTATCCTTGTGCTATGTCGTATGTAGTATGGTAGGGAAGCACTTGTTACGCAATCTGAACACCACCAGAACCCAGAAGGAATAAGCAGTACAACCAGCAGTGCTTCATTCCCGACATACCTTGATCCCAACAACCGGTTTTTTCTCAAACTCAAAGTGCAAAGTCCCGAACCAGTCAGACCCAAGCGCAACGCCGGCAACAGAATATCCACTTGTGTAAATCGTTCCTACACACACAATCAGCCAAACATAAGTGTACGATACGTTCGACGCTTACCTGTTGGTTGTGGGAAACAACACACGAGTTGGTGAACAGATACCGGAAGGCGTAAGAACTTGGAGACACCGTCTGACTGGATCGGCGCCGCATCCGGTATTCCGGCGCTAAGCTCGGGGAAACTGAATTTCCGATTTTTCGAAAAAACAACAGAAATCTGACTATTTGTGAGCCAAGCCTTTTTGGGTTACGAGCCACAAGAAAGAGCCACAAAGGTCCACGAATGGGCTATCAAGCAGCAGGATAATCTTGAGCACAATATAACCTTGTAATAATTGAGTTTGTATAATTCATTACAGTTTACACTAAATTATGAATAACGGTCATACTATACCACTATGATACATCTACCCATGAATAATCACGCCTCTCCCAAGAAACACACGGACGCGCTCTCCTAGTCCTACCGCCCACCCAACAGATTCTTCCTGCCAACCTCCTCCTCCCACTCCCGTCCACTCATCCACACAGCCCTCCCCGCTCCACCCGCATAAACAGTCCCTGGACTCGCAACACACACAACCGGCACATCAGGGAACCTCGGATCCTTCAACAGCGCGCGCAAACTCCGGATCGAGCGTTGTCGCTTTGTGGGCGAGGCGGGTGCGGACGGAGGTCGGAAGGCATTGATAATAGACGCCAAGTCTGGTTCGTCGTCGACAGGGAAAGACGTTGGCGGGGTTGGTTTGCGGCGAAGGAAACCGGCGGATCGTTGGGGACGGATGGTAGGACGCGCAGGAGAGATAGGAAGACCGTCCGTAGGCGTATATTCAGGCGCCAAGACCGGACCAGCTTCACCCTCCTCCTCTTCCTCCACATTATCATCCCCTCCCCTAACACGCGACACAGACTTGGCCTTCCTCCCCGACCCCACACTCGCACGCGTAGCCACACTCGAACTCGAGCCCAAACTCGACGCCGACCGACACACAACCACACTCGGTTGGACGACCGGACTCGGACGCACAGGCGGTGCCGGAACCGGCACATGCACGCGCGTGGTACGAGGTGCCGACCGGGCACGGTGTATCGTCGGAATCGGCGGGCGTAGGTAGGTTGAGTTGGACACGGACATGGGACTCCGAGCGCGGAGCGTCTGCGTAGGGCTACTCTGTGACCGTCCGCTCCCGTTCTGCGAATTCGACACGTTCGCGAGCGGACGAGCTGTCCCGAACCACCCCGTACGAGGCTTGAGCTGCGTCTCAGACTCTTTGGCGACAAACCGCCCACTCCACCCTCTCTCCACCGACTTTGCCGACCGATTCCTCTCCTCCTGACCCGCCTCGCGCCACGCAGACGGAAGCCCACGTCTCCGTCCAGACACAACACGCGGCAAAGACGGCGCAGACGTCGCATGCCTAAGCGCAGGAGCCGCACTCGCACTCGTATATTCCCCCGTGGTCGAGCGCTGAGCATGCGGATGCAAAGTCGATCGATTGACCTGGACATGATGTGGCCGCACAGTCCTCGAGATCAAATGTGTGCGCAGCTATCCCAAAAGCAGGTCAGCCCACAAAGAACAATGAGACTTGCAGGGGAGGGGAAGAAAGAAGGTGATCGAGATACGGACAAAACGATCGAACAAACGACTCACGCTTCTCGTCGATTGAGGAAAATGTCTCCCTCCCGCACTCGCACCAGGAGTAGGACCAGGACGCAGGAATGGATTCGCTTCAGCGTCCTCCTCGACCTCCACCCTCACCTCCGGCGTCCTAGTCGATCCCGAGCCAGCAGCTGGCATAATATGCGCAAACCACCCAGCCACAAGCGTCCCAATCCCACCCCCAGCCTCCTTTCCATCTCCCTCCCCTCCCTTCACAGGCATCCCTCTCTCATCGCCCCCGCCCGACGACAGCCTCTTCACCCGCTCCGTCTCTGGCGTAAACACCCTCGTGACGCTATACCCAGCAGCAGCCAACAACTCCTCCATCGTCTCGTACTGGCCCGAATTAGGGCGTGCGCGTTGTCGCTGCGTGCCAGGTGGGGAGCCATGGGAGAGGTTGGTTGGGTAACGGCGTCGTGTGGGCGTCACGTCCTCTCCAGCTCTACATCCAGCAGCTGAACCGGAGCTCGCGCTGGCACTGGCACTCGTAATAGAGTCGATAGATTGAGATTGCGACAACAAAGAGGGCGTGACAGGCGACGACGCGGTGTCAGACGGCGAAGACTCCGTGGTGGCCATTCTCGATTATGATTCAGTAAAAAGTCTAGTACGGATACGAGGTGGATAGGACAAGTCGAAGTGAGACGAGTAATAGGCAGCCCAAAGCCGCAGAAATAAAATAAACACTAGTCGAGTAGAGGGGTGGTAATAATTAACCGTCGTCGTCAAGCGCGCCCACCGCTTTAAACCTCGCCCCAAACCTGCCCTGAAGATCAGGTCATCAATACATCATATACCACATTTGGCATCCAAGACCACCCTATTGCAGTGGCGTCAGGCCCAGCGTCCAGCCCCAAATTACACCTCCGCCCGATACACCCCATTTCGTATTCACGCGCTCTAGGACCACTGCCACACTCTCAGAGATCCAAATTCAATAGTATACTACACCCCGACCCAATCCCCAGAAGAACAGAAACAAGCAAACGTCATCGCTCAGACTGGGACTCGGCAGAGGATACAAGAGAACCTCGACTGGGCGTCATGCGCTTCGCGTCCCGCGGGAGGAGGACGATACTCCGCCCCACGAACCTCCTCTGTTGTCGACCGTTGGAGCTGGGGCTAGACGCAGGTCCAAGCGAGTCGACGCTAGGTCCCGTGACGATCCAGACCGGGACTTCTCCCACGATCCCAGGCCCAGTTGGCGAGATATGGTTATAGTCTTTATGTGTAATCACCACCTGGAGTAAATACTTCCATCCAATAATATATCAGACCGTGATCAGTAATGCGGGGAGGGCAACTCACCTCGACTGCCATATTCTTGTACCTAAAACTCGGCACGCACTCTTCGACAGGTGGGACACACACAGACCCATGTAGCTTGACAATATTCCCAGCATCCACAGCCCCAGGGAACGCCTCATCATCATCATCCTCTTCCTCATCCATACTAATTTCCACAGCCTTCTTCCCTTTCCCCTTCCGCTTTCCCCCACTCGCACTTGCACTTCCACTACCCGTCTCATCCACAACCCCATCAATCTCAACCCCACTATCCCCCTCACTCTTATCCGACTCAACATCAACCTCTCGCTCCCCATCCGCCCACACAGCCCCGTTCCACCGCTCAGACTCAAACACGACCCGATTCGTGTGTGCCCGACTCGACGGCGTCAGCGCGTCCAACCCCATAACATGCGCCCTCACTAATCGTAAATGAACAGAATGGGTAGCAGAGAGCGCAGCTAGCGCTTCTGAATGCGTCCCCCAGAGAAGAAGCGTCATGCAGATCTTGGACCCTGCATGCGCGACTGTGGGGTACGGTATGCCCAGCTACGTATCCTTCCATTAGCATCTGACGAGGAACTATGAGGTAGGAACTAGAGCTCACCAGTCCTTCGAGCTCGATCTTCTTCTCCCCACACCACCTCCCTCTCCCTCCGAATGGCGTCAACGACCAATTCCCGATGTTCTCCCGTTCAAATGGCCAGTCGTCTCGAGTCGGGATGAGTGGAAACGGTGCGGGAGGAGGAAGAGGTTTTAATCGTTGTCGGGGCATGTATGTTAGAGGAATCTCAATGCTATTCAATAGTTAGGTTTGAAAGCGGCCGAGAGAAGCGGGAAGCACGCACTAGTCATTATGTTTTAACCCCTTCCTCTTGACAACAAGCCCCATCTCGTACTCGATTCGGCCCATCCAATGAGGCGCGCGAACATTATATGATGCTATACACCGGCATTATTAGCATCTCTTCCGCAATTCAACGCCCAGAAGACTCACGAGGAAGCGGCACCCTCGCCAAAGGCTACAAACCAACGCATACACCGCATAAGCCACACCCCACCACCTCAACACCCAAGCGTACTCACCCGTCCAGTCACACTCTTCTTCTCCTCCTGCTTCACAACCACACTACTCGGAAACGGGTCAAACGCAAACGGCTACTCCACCAAACGCCCCAACGATCAACTCCCGCCCAAATGAAGAAATCAGACCGGGGAGAAACTCACAAACGCATACGTCCCGGGTTGGACGACACCCGAACTGTCCCGAGACCACAACGTGGCGCGCATATCCATCGCGTTTGGCTCGCCTTCTGCGAATGTACAGCTAGTCTTGAGCGCAATCTAAGCCTCACGCACCACGTCTCAATTAGTCCGCGCGCTCGCTCGCATGTGTAGGATGACATACCCAAACTTCAATCGACTCGATAGGTTCGGGTTTAGATACGACTAATCGGACTTCACCCGTAACCTCAGCTAACCACAAATTAATCCCACGACAAGCAAGAGGGAGGAGAAAGGACTCACTACCACCGTAAAAGACGACACCCCGCTCCCCATTCTCCGCAAAATGATTAACGAGCAACGACACCCTCGCCCTCCCACCCTCCTCCAACGTCCGTACACACGTCACACCCGACACCCTCCCTCCCTCTCCACACATCTCCACTCCATCGACCAACCCCAACACCGGCTCCCGACTCGTAAACGCCGGGCGGCCCAACTCGGACCGGGGCGCCCTCCGGCGCTTCGCCTGGCGCGGTCCTCCGCTCGACCCGGGGGAGAATGTGTAGAACGAGGCGAGGGAGGCTGCGAATGTTTTGACGGACGCGACAGAGCGGATAGAGCGCGCATAGGATTTCTTGGGTGGTGGTGGTGGCGAGTCGGATGAAGAGGCCGAGGGCGAGCGAGATGATGTGCCCAGTCGGGACTTTAGAGCTTGGCGAAGCAGAGACATCCTAGTCACCGCAAGTATTCTCCCAAAGACTATTTAACTCCAAGCTGCAGGAGCTCCAATGACCGAGACGGCGTTCTCGGCGACGAGATCAGTATCAGGAGCAGTTGGTTGGAGGGCCAAGAAGAACCGGGGTTATAAGCAGTGCGGAGTAGCGACATGGCCTTGGACTTGCTATGTATAGCGGCAGCCGTGGCTTGTTTCCCCGGTGGACCATGTGCAGCCATCCATGTGCGAGACAGAACCGCGCCGTCACATGGTTCCCTCTTGGCCGAGCGCCAGAATATCATTTTCGATGCGTGGATGGCCCACGCGCAGCAACACGAACGCCGTAACTGTGAAACTCTCCCGCGTCGAAGAGTCGCTTCGCTGTGCGTCGTAGCCGCTAAGAATAGACATTTAAAAACTGAAGCACGTCTTGGTCCGATGGCTTGGCTGCATCAACCGAGCGATAGAGTTTATCCCGGTGCGGAATGAAAACACAGCCACGCGTGATTATATCATATCACGCAACACGTTCTTCCTAACCATTTCCACACCACCATCCTTTTCAGCTTCGAGCAGTCTCAGTCCCTCCCTTGCAACCGCCTTCTTGGTCGCCTCCTCTCCATGCCTAATCCACGGCATCATCGCCCCGAAGCTCATCATGTCCCGATAGCCCGATCTGAATCGGGTCCAGCTCGTAGTGCGTTGTAAAACAACTGAATGAGCTGGAACGAACCGCCCGTAGGACAAACATGTGGGAGAATATACGCAACCATCGTGAAATGTACAACGTCTAGTTAGGGCCAAGCAGTCCTCACCATCTCCCAGTCGACAATACAAACCCGCAAGCCCTCCACCTCGTCTTCGGTTACGAGCACATTATCTCTCCAGAAATAACTCAGTTCGCAAAGAATCGGAGGACTAACCCCCGGCTTACTAAACGGAACATGCGCCACTGTCACGACACTGCCGCCTCCACCTTCTCTCGCGCCCGCTTACTCTTGCCTCCACCATTCCCTTGGTGTGCTCGTTACCAAACCCGTATTAAAATCTTGTAACTAGTCCCTCCCGTTTTGTATTTTCCGTCTGTATGTAGGGTTGCGCCGTTAAGCGCAGCTTCGAAACGACCATAAATAAGTCTGATCCAATAAGACAAAACTCCTTCATGCAATTGCTTTGTACGAGTTTGTGATTCTGATGATTGCGGTGAACGGACCAAACAAGAAGCAAGGACCATTCATGAAATCCTCTTAGAAAGAAGTGATATTCTATTATGCAGCTGCAACTCTACACTGCATACATCTCTCGCAGCACCACACTTTTCCTAATCAAATCTGTATTCTTTTCTCGTGTAGCTTCCAGTAAATCGATCCCAGCCCTACCAATTGCTTCAAGCGTCTGCTCGTCCCTATCCTCTGCCCACTCCATAATAGTCCCCCAGCTCACTACGATCACCCCACACCATAACGCAACCTGTACAATATCCACCGCATAGTGTTTTCGGTAGCTCTTATAGAACTCTTGAACGAGCCTGAAATAGTCCTGGGAGGGGTAGCGATGTGCAATGCTCCACGCCATCATTGCAAAGTTGCCTACGTCCAGCTCAGGCTGAGCACACCTCGCCAGCTCCCAGTCAATAACGTAGAGGCGCAAGCCTTTCTCAGGCCCGTTCGACACAAGGATATTGTCTTTTTAAATAAATGAATTGCATTAGTAATTCACCGCTAAATATTCATTGAGCTCAAACTTACTGAGCCAGAAATCCGCCATCGCAATTACACTCCCGCCCTCCTCCGCGTCTCGGAGCCCCTCCCGGATCATTGCATCCATCCAGTCCCGCTCGAGCCCATATCTCGCAGCAGTTTTACGCATATAATGATAGCATACCTCAAGCCCATCCTTCTTGGACACCGTATTCCCTGAAAACTGGATGCGTAGCTGCGCTTGCTCTGGCAACGACGTCCACTTGTGAAATCGGCCCAGGAAATCGCCCAACGCTGCTCCTATCTGAGAGGACAGCTCACGAATGTGCGTTGGGTCGCCGCTTTCAAGACATTCGAGAAGTACCTCGGAGAGCATACGGGTCGATGCCAGGTCTGACATGATGAGTGTATGTGTGTCTGCGTCGTAAGATAACGCTCGAGGAACTTGGACAATGCTAGCCGATGAAAATAATGAGGACGATTCGATCATTTTCAGTGCCTTGTACTCGAAATCCTGGATATACATTATGCTTTAGCTGAATCTAAATCGAAGATCTGGGTCTTACCATTCGCTCTGCTCCAATGGTGACATCTTTATCGAAAGCCATATTGTTCGAGCCATGTTTGACTACTACGCTCGTCTCGCCACTCGGCAACGGCGTCTCGAGAACCACGCGATAGACGAATCCTGTGATGCCCCCACTCAAAGTCTGAACATCGGCAGCAGCATACTCTGTTTCGTGCAGATATAATTCAAGTCCAGCAGGGGTAGTTAGGTTCATTGTTGGCGAAGAGGGGAGGAGAGTTGCGGCCTGAGGAGCTTGTGTGCTCCACACTTCTACCATAGGCGCTAGTTGTCATAAAGTCGCTGTTTCAGGCCCAAAATAGAGCAGATTAAAACAAGACAAACAGAAAAAGGTAAACTTTCGGACGCGAATATCAGGTAGTCACAACCTGAGATCGATCCTGTTTGAATGGAGCCAGATCAGTAGACTTCCAACTCAATCAAGTCATTTCAATCTCCTATCAAAATGACGAAGCACTCTCGCTGTACGAGCACTAGACCTAAATTATCTGGTAGTAGGCGGTAAACACGAGGCGTGCGTATTCATTCGCCGAGCTAGCATTCTCTCGATACATTACACACCCGGGACATGTGTATCTCTTATATTTATCAACACTAGGAGCGCCGTTGGTACTAAGCCAGAAAAATCTTACCACCTCCCTCGCGTTGGGTTTCTGCGAGCAGTATCACAGCACAGCCAGATTAACATAAGATAAAAGCGCATTCATCCATCGTGGTGCCATTATCTTGAGACCTATATGTTCCAGCCAAAAAAATAAAATAAAGTGCCCGTTATACTCTCGCGTTTCTTCTGTATGCAATAATACTCACTTTTTAGTGGTATGACGAAAAGCAAAGCACACTGGAATGTTGGCTGCCTTTTGAAACCCCAAAATGACCCTTGTGTTCGCGAGTCCTCGTCGTCCCACTGGGAAGCAACCTCTTGCGTCAACCAATTCATTCAATCTATCCTTTTGCGGCGCTATTCAGTATGTTTATTCCAGCAGTCCGCTCGCTCTGCTGGCCGCGCCTTCAAGCCCAGTCTGAGTACTCATTACACGTATTTGGTTTGATCTTTAGCTGCCACCTTCCTACGCACGAAGCGCAAGTGGTCATACTAGGTACGCGGCCAAGTACGAAATTGTGGACCAAACTTTAGCCTATACGATGCACACTACTGAATTTCGCTTTTTGACAGCATACATGTTATGCTCTCAAGTGTTTTACTCAAACCTTTCTGTAGTCAAGTTATGCAAGCTCATCGGAGGCGGCTAGAGGTGCCAGAACTCCGTGAGACTCGGATACCTCCCATACCCTAGCAGGTGTTGCGAGTACAGCAGAGCCATAGAGGCTTATACTTTTATCTACAGGCTTTTGCGATAGCAAGTTTGCTTGGCATACGTTTCTCCATACCTAAACCATGGCATCATCACTCCGAAGCTCATCAGGTCTAGCTCGTAATGCACGCTACAGCTCTTGTAAAACAACTGAATGAGCTGGAACGAATCGCCCGTAGGATAAACATGTGGAATAATATACGCAGCAGTCGTGAGATGGACAACGTCTGGCTAGGGCCGAGCAGTCCTCGCCATCTCCCTGTCGACAATATGATCCCGCAAGCCCTCCACCTCGTCTTCGGATACGAGCATATTATCTTCACAAGAATAAGTTAGTTCACATTAGAACCGAAGGACGAAATCCCGGCTTATTGAACTGACATCCGCCACTGCAATAACACTGCCGCCTCCGCGTCCTCTCGCCTCCACCATCCCCTTTTGTGTTCTTATTACCGAACCCGTACTAGAGTCCTACAATTGGCGCCTCCCGTCTCGTGTTTTCCCGTCTCCGTGTAGGGTCACTCCATAGAACACAACTCCGAAACGGCCAT